>KZ071263.1:168207-188294 GCA_002091845.1 Anopheles cracens | reverse complement strand
TCCACTGGGGAACACAAACCAAACCACCGATCAGATCGGATGGGGAGCACGAACTAAACAATGGACCGGTTCGGTGGTAGGGCTTTATACGAGAAAGCTCGTGATTCTCCGAACGCTCGCGATCGCGATCTTCGGCTGGTTCCGCGTGTCACTGTGTGCGTGATCGCCGCGGTACAGACGCGATCCGCCCGCGATATGTCCAGAAACGGAGCAATCAACTTCCGACCCAGTGGGTTTGTGTGCATGTAACGTTACATCTTCCCTGGCATGTCCTGCCATCCGGGATGCAACATCCTTTTCGTTCCGTCCACACACCGCAAACATCCGGTATCGGAAGCTGGGGCAGGCGCGATCGCACCAATACATCCCGAATCGCGGCGAAACGCCGGCCGCGCACGCTGTTCGACGTGTGTATTCAAAACTTGTTTTTATTTACCCAAAACCCGACCACACAGCAGGAAGACAACGCCAAAGAAGACGGCAATCAAAAACAAACCGGCCGGGACCGGGGGCTGCGCACCGTCACGGCTTGATAACTTGCTGGGCTAACTCATCCTCCTCACACGCATCTGTTTGGCGAGCCCCAGAGCGGGGGATTTATTCGCTGTGCGCGAGTACATTCGTAGTACAGCGAGAATGCCTACAGAACGGTGGGAAAACCCGAGAGAAAATGGACGCGTTCTGGGAATGGGATTTGTGTAGCAAAGCAGCAGTTTGTTTACGATCGCCTGTCGGTCTAGTGCGCACATATGCCGTCAGGAAGCCGCTTTCGGCGTCGCATTGTTTGCTAATTGTTTGAGTCATTTCTGGTGTGCAATAAAGCGGCTCTGCTTACATAGTTGGATGCTGGATGCTAACCTCCAAACTGATAGAATTATATGCTCGTTTATTTGAAGTTGAACCGGCGGAATCGCGAGCGGTTCCGAAAACAGGCTGTCCACCAAGCGCCCACCTTATCTTATTCTTTGAATTATGCTTTCCACGTAGTCACGATGTTTCTTTTTCTAACGAACGCGGCGATGATTGATGGCATGCGTTAGCTCGAAACATGAAACCTGCTTCAGATCTTTTTGTTTCGTTCCTGAGTTCTCCTACTCCTCTTCGCGTGCATCTTTAACCTGAGCGTCCGCGCAGTAAGAAGATCGTTGAACGATCCGTCTTTTTGACCGGCAGGAATATTTGTTTAATTTTTTTTACAGATTGTTTCAAATTTATCATTCGGGTTCGGCTGGTTAGCGGTCAGTGTCGATTTTTCGTTTTCTTTTCTACAACATATTGTTGTTTTAGCACAGCATAAGATATTTCTCGATGTTGTTTTAAATGTCAATCCAATGTCAACCACTGCAACGCTCCAGATGTAATCGGTCGGATCGGGGTTGTACAATACAAATGTTTAAAGCAAATGTGCTCTCCAATCCACAAATATGAAGATGAGGTATGGAAGCAGAATATGAAAATGAGACCCGTATGAAAGGAAATAGTAGGTTTGCCATTTGCTATAGGCACCGTATTCGGGACGAAGAACCTGTCAGCCGTCAAAATTGTAGACAGATCAATCATTACTCCGACCATCATGTGGATTCTGTAGATCAAACATGAAATAGGCATAGCTGAGGGGAAACCCATGGTTACCCAAGCAAAAAAAACACAGCAAAATAAAATAAAATGGTGACCAACACTGTTGAGTGATTAGGGTAAACAATTCTAAACAAAAGTCAATGTTCAACCAAATGTATGCCAGCAATACAAAAGCATTATATTAGACATTTATTTTCCCACAAATATATAAGGATCAATAAGGCTCAACATTATTGTGCATCGTTGTGCTAATACTATGGTTATAATAGTCCAGCAAGGCAATTGATTCCATCAAGTCGTCAGGCATCATCCGGGTGATCAAGCGGCAACCTCGTAGAACGATCGTGCACAGCGAGCTGCAAAGACAACGATATGTTTTTTTTAAATACATTTCAAACGCGAAACACGAAACGCAATAGCTTACTGTTATCGTAGTAGTCATATATGATCACATTCGCTGGCTTGGCGTTCTCCACCTCGTGTTTCTGGAACGCGGACATCTGCAGACTCACCGCGTCCACGCCAATGTTGTCGAAGTAGAGCACAACCGTCGTATCTCCCCGTTTGGTTTCCACTTTCTGTAAGGATAGTAGTGCACGGAAGGATTTCCGTAGTGAACCGCTTTTGCGAAACGGAATTCAGTGCAGTTAACCTACCTTCACTAGCTCATGTTGCTTCAGCTGCTTCAGGGTTTCACTCTCAACGATGTACCCACTCGGCATATCCACCTCCATTACGGCCATGTTCGATACGGTCTGATCCTCCTTCGGGATGAAGCTAGCCGAGAAAGACAAATCGATGGTCCTATGCGTTGATCCCACCTTCGCTGCAGGTTTCAGTATAAACCGAGGGCTACTGTCCACATCCTTGATGTTGTACTTGTAGGACAGCTGGAACAGCGCGCATCCCTTTCCCGTGGCGGTCATTTCTATCTTCGATGTGGCTGCTGGTAGCTCATGCTTCTGCAGGACCAGTAAATTGTCGTCCTGGACCGAAATCTTCTTCTCCAAACCGTCCGCAAGTTTCACTTGTACCGCCATGGATGCCGCTGAGGAGGACAGTGCGGCAGCCATCTTGGTAAGCGCCTGCAACCCGACAACCGTGTCCTGGGTCGACTGGAAGCCACCCTTATCGTTGCGTTGCGCGATCAGCCACTTCATGATGGGTAGCCCTTCCAGCTCGGCAGACGACTCAAGCATCGCCAGCAGACCGTACGCGCTCATCTCGACGTTCACCGAGCTGGGACGATAGTACCAACAGTCCGCTAGGTTCTGTTTCGGTGCCGGTTTGCTCCACCACTGAGTGTCGCCGTCTTTCTGCGCCTTCGATTGTAGACTAGCAAAGACTTCCGCTTTCTGCGGATGATCGGCGATCTGGAGTACGTAGGCTACGAGTGCGTGTGTGTACAAATCATCCAGTTTTGTGATCTGGCTCGTAATGCAGGCCAACGCCTTGTCGACCCGTTCCTTGTACTTCTTTCCGAGTTCGGGATTCTCCAGAAATGCCACTACCGTGTAAGCGGTTAGTGCGAGTCCCGAACCAGCTTCACCCTGCATATCCTTGTGGCAGATCGTGCCAACTTCCGGGAACGCTCCGTCAGCTGTTTGCGTTTTGGCAAGCCAGCTCAGCGCCTTATCGATGACGTCCATCTCGACGGTGAAGTACTTCGCCGCCTGGAGGAACGATTTCGCCACGAACGCCGTCAGCCAGGTGCTGCCACTCTTATCACTCTCACCGAATGCGCTGAACGAACCGTCCTCGTGGCGATAGGTGAGCTCCCGCTGATAGCCTACCTCCATGCACTTCTTGGCCTTGCGTTCGATCTCGCCCGTCAGACGTCGGCATGCGGTCAGATAGTCCAGCACCGCGATGCACGGCACAAAGTTCAGCATGTTCTGTTCACCGCATCCAAACGGCATGCGGATCAGCGACTCCAGATTCTCGATCGATGCTCCCAGCACATCCCCGATGACGGACACCTCGACCTTGGTCGAGTCCGGGACGGCGTCCTCTGGAATCGCTACCTTCAGCTCTTCCCGGACCGCTTCCACCGATCGCAGATCGATCAGCAGCGCTTTGTTGATGTACTGAGGCAAGCCTTCCGGTTCGACGAGCAGCTGCCGCTCGATGCCATCTCCTGCCAGTGCGCATTTGGCAGTCAGCTTCAGCGTGACGTGTCCCACTTTGGTTGGTTTTATCATGAACGTAAACGTTTTACCACCATTGCGGGCAACCTGTGACTTCACTTGGCGATGCTTTTCTGGAGAAGAAAACGGTCGTGAGCGTTATTTGCTTTATTGAATACCCCTAACATTGCCACTTACTATCATAGACATCCATATCGTCGGAGAGAAACTCAAATTCAGCATCGTTGTTGAAGAAAACTATATCCGCCAGCTGATCCTCGTCCATGTAGTTGAACACGATCACGGGAATGCGCACCGTTTCGCCCAGCTTCACCGAGTACGGCAGATCGAGCGAGAGGAAAAAGGGCATGAAAACGTTCACCTTCGACGGTGCGTCCACCAATCCCAGCCCGTGGGTCCTGCTCATCGCAAAGCACGTAATGATCCAAGATGTGATCGTGTCTGGGACGATCTCCGTTATTCGTTCGGTTCCGACGCTGTTGTGGAGCAATGTGTACATGAGTTAGTACAACGTACATCGGCACTGCCAGTTCATTACTAACGTGTTCGAAATGCTTTTCCAGAGCCACGTTTCGGGGAAATTTGAACGTATGGACGGTTCTTCAGCTTCCACAACGGCTGATTCCATCGCCATCTTATACATCACAGGGGAACTTTGCATGGCCATTGCGGGTGCACCAAAGGCCATGGTTCGAGCCATGTTTCCTCCGCACCCAAACAATTGAGCCTCAGGGTATATAGCTGTGAAAATTGAAGAAAACATATCATTACTATCAGTATAGTTTTCTTAAACAGAGAAAATGCATCATGTTGAAATACTTTGAGGAATAAATCGGTTGGATAGCAGCAGAACACCGGCGGTCTGAAGGGAATAGTTCAAAGAGACATGTTTAGTACCGAGACAGATATCGCATCTCATATTTAGAACGTACCTCACAATCCGACAGCCTATCCCTGTTCCAATTGTAACTATGTCTTTCCGCCGTTTCATATTGTTCCAGCGCTTGAACTACTTTGTCACGGCAAATATCATTGCCAGACTTTAGCAGCAGAACACTCTGATCCACGGCAAGCAGTCCGACGAAGGAGCCCTTTTCCGCTCGCACATTGATGTCGATTGTTTCACCCGGTTTCAGCTCATCGCCCGAGAGACTTATGTTGACCTGAGAGAGAAGTAAAACATTCCATTCATAACTATAGTTCCATCACCATTTACGGCAGCAGACATAACTTCCTAGTCCTCATACCTGATTAGCAAACACTTTCTTGAAGGAGACTTCTGCATGGGCGGTTACGATATAACCCGTGCTGCAGATGTAATGCAGCAGCAGCTTAGCTCGAGGCACCATCCGGTAAGAAGATGGCACCGTAAAACTAACCGTGCTACTACCGGATCCGTCAACAGCACCCGCCACTATCAGCTCTCCGCGAGATACCAGCGCGTACGCCACAGCCTGCATCGGCGACGTACACGCGACATCGAACTTCAACTCCTTGTCAGGAACGGGTCTGTTTGGGTCATGTGTTTGAAACGTACATCTCAATCAATTCAACTATCTCGAACTAGTGGCTCCATTCGTACTTACTCCTTGTCGGCAGGGGACACACGCAGCAGCGCTTCCTGCTCGGTTCGGGGATTCACAATAGCCTGCACGTGATAGCTCTTGCCGCGGAAGCTCACCTCCACGTTCAAGTAATCGAACGTCAGCTCGTGCAGATTTGCGTTCAGCTTGGCCATGCCTTCGTCGTTCAGCGTCGCGGTCTCCGTGAACAGTGCCGTGTTGAAGTTGCGCAGCTGAATCACGACCTCGTTCGAACCATCGTCGCGCACCGGGCTATCGTCCAGATTGGACACCTTGATCCAGGCGTTGTACGGTAGCCCGGGGAAGTAGCCCGTTTCCTCGATCAAGCGGACCTTGTAGCGATCCTCATGTAGCTGTACGGTGGTGGATCCTTTCTGGGTGCGTCCCGTCAGCGTCTCGCACACTTCCGCCTCGATCTCGACCTCGCGAATGTACTGACTCGACTTCAGTATCTCCTTCAGGTTGAACTCAACGGTCCGCTTGCCGTCGATCGGGGCCACCGTCTGGCAGAGCGGTTTTACGTTCGGTTCGCTTCGGAAGTACATTGCCGAACTGTGTCTCACGGATACGGTCAGCTCGCCCACCACTGGCTTCCCGTAGGTATACTTCGAGTTGACCACCACGCTCATCACCGCGTCATCGAGAAACGTATTGCCCGGAGAGTTCACCGTCACTTCGAACGTCGGCAGTACGTATTCGTCCACGTCGAACGATCTGGATTGTTTCTGCATCGACATAAGACACCAGTTGCCAAATCAGTCAAGTGATAATGAACATTTTCACGCCACTTACCATCCCCAGCACACCGACATTGATGCTCCACGCGCCGAGCACGGGCTCCGTGGAGAGCGTAAGATCCGCCTCGAACACGCCACACTCTCCGAGCGACGCGCTGTTCCACTGCTTAACCCGGTTGCCTTTGCCATCGCAAATGTGCACGGTCATATCGGTATCCGACGGCAGCGGTTCCGTGTACCGATCAAACACCAGCACCCGGAAGTGCACCGTATCGCCCGGTTTGTACACGGACTTATCGGTCTGAATGAGCACCGAGCCGCACCTGCTATCATAGTCTATCTCTTCTTTCGACGTGAATACCAAACCGGACAGGCCTTCCGCAACCAGCTGGTACGCAGCCTCGGGAATGTCGCCAACCTGGAACAGGGATACGGATGCGTTGCATTTTGTCAGGATATAGGAAACGTCACCGAAAACGGCAAAACACTCACCTGGAAGGCAATCAAACGTGACTCATTTGCGCCCAGCGTGAGTTCTTCACTCGCAACGACGGTTTCGGCCGCCGCGATAGAGACGCGAAAAGCAACGGCAGACTTGACACCGAACGTCGACACCGCCACACGATACACCGCGTTTGGGCGAATGATTTTAGAGCCGACGATCGAGTAGTGACTGATGGGAAAGAAGAAAAAGTTATTACAAATAGCTTTAAAAATACATCGCGCTAACAGCATATGTGGTGCAGCTTTTCTGGAAATGACATGATCGATTTCCTCTCGGTACCGTACAATGCGTATAACGATGAGTCATCCATAAAAATACACCACGCAACCGGGAACAGATGGGTCTGAAGCCGCGTACTACCTACCCATCCTGATGATCCTTTGGATCCGGCTTCGTACGCTCCATGTCCGGAAAATTTACTCCCGGTCTGCCGCGAATCAAACACTTTTCGCCAAACATTGTTCACAGCACCTCAAATCGATGACAAATCGCTTCGTCGCGGCACAAAAATACTGTCGCTTGTATGATCTGCGCCGCACAAACACACTCTGACGGTGAGCCGCGAG
This sequence comes from Anopheles cracens, assembly GCA_002091845.1. Lineage (NCBI taxonomy): Eukaryota > Metazoa > Arthropoda > Insecta > Diptera > Culicidae > Anopheles > Anopheles cracens. Next base: position 181,178 of record KZ071263.1, on the reverse strand, counting down.
TCGCTTGTTATTTATCTCGCGATGCGAATGGTGAGTTTCGCGGATTGTTTTTTGGTATTTGTGCGTTCGTCGTGCAACCGTATACCGCCGAATCCGCTTGTGGGTCACGCGGAGTCTTATGTGGTCAAAAGTGGATTAAAAGTTGCTATGGAATATTGAAATTATATTTTGCATTTGAGTATTGCCTATATTGTAAGATGTGTTCCATTTTTCAAATCAATTAGTGGTTCAAATCAACTGCTACTTCAACACTCTTCAAAACCCCTATCAAAACATTGTTACTCAGTAGTCATTCCACGGCAGAAAAGCTTTCCAAATAACTTAAAAATCATAGTATCGGATAATCATAACAAACTCCACAAAAAGCACTACGCTTGAACTAGTAAACATTAATTATTGTTTAAATTTGTGTTAGTATGCAACACTTCCCGTACATCCCATAGTGAGACACAGCCCTCACAGCGGGGAAAAATTGCCGGCAATGCTTTGCGCAATCTCCGCGAAGTCACTCACGAATAAAAACATTCCACCCGGCATCGCGCCGATGTAAACAAAACATGACCTTGATTCTGGGCGCTCCGTAGGCGTGTTGGTGTGTTCGTTCGTTGAGACATTGAGGGGAATACCAGCACCGTTTGGGGGTGAAATAAAAAAAAGTGTTTGGGGTTGAATGAGTGAATCTATATACGGTGGAACGCTGCTTATCTGCGTGGTGAAGAGAACCCACCCATGGGGGTCTGTTTATCCGTGCTGTTCAGAATTGATCAGTTCGAGCTAAAGTGCGTACAGAAGAACGAAATTAAAGCTAAATCCTATAATACAACATGTGAATAACGGATGTATAAAGTATTCCGGAACATAAAATGTTAAGTGTCGGAATGAAAGTGTTCAAAATGCCTGAGCGACTTTCTAATGACTTCAATATAGTGTTGGGTAACAGAGATTCAGATTCATGAATCGGAATGAATCTTTGAACAGAATGAATGAATCTGAATCTTAGAAACAAAGATTCATGAATCTCTGGAGATTCATGAATCTCTAGGGTTTCATGAATCCTATGAATCTCTATAGATTCATGAATCGAGATTTATAAGATTCATGAATCTTTGGCGATTCATGAATCTCCAAAGATTCATGAATGAATCTGAATGAATCCTTAATGAAAGATTCATGAATCTGAATCTCGTCGAAAGATTCATAAGACACAACACTACTTAAATGTGTTATGCAAGAGAAAGTAGGACCGGCAATCCTATATTCAAAACGCCAAAAGACAACCTGTTCGATGTACAAAAGTAGCGAGTAAATACACAATTAATTTAAAAAAATCTTGAATTTGAATAAATCATACTTTATTTATTGGAATTAGGCTCATAGATTCGCATTACCATGATATCTCGCAGAAATGGACGACGTTTGGGAAGTGCAGTCATCTCGATTAAAACGTCGTTTCCTTCATAACTCCTGAAACGAAAGTTTGTTAAAACGGTTAGAATCTAGGTTTTCAACGCACGTGGTTGATGTGACGCACGTTTTGTATCGAACGATGACCACTGTACGGTTCCCGTCGACGCCTGACGCGTATCCCACCGAGTCACACCCACTACCGTAAAGCAAGCCTTAGTTGGTGGAACCTCATAAACGAACACCAGCTGGGAGTTTTGGTCGTGTAAGGTGAAGCTCTGAGAAACGAAAAAAAATCTATTACTCTTCCATAACGTACTGAATCGATCCGAACTCGTGAAAAACTTGCGGTCGTTTACCCTCATATACACGATATGTCTCTCGATCAGCTCAGCAACTACTTCATATCCTGTCGGAAGTTGAACAAGTACCTGCCACAGTCGCGATGTGAATGTGTAGAAAAATGGAGGCATCGGGCAGCAAATATTGAGATCTAGAGTGGAGTTATTGAACCTTTTTTGAACCTCAACTTCAGCAGGGGTCTCGGAGTTAGTAGGAGCGTTTAGCACGTTGTAGCGATAGCACAGCCTGATAAGTGCCAATCCTGTGCCCCGTGCGGACACTCTTATGCTGGTGGTGCTGCTCGGCAGGGGGATGATTTGCAGCAGCTCCTGATTAGTCTTGTTAATCCGAAACGTTCCGTGATTCTGCACTTCTATGACCACGTTCGGTGTACCGGTGGGTATTTGATACGCCAGTGTCCCGAGAGCCTGCAAAGCGAGTACTTTTTCCAACGACGACACCCAATAGTCGCCGGCGAAAGTGTGCTGCTGGATCCATTGGGCTACCTGAATCATTTTCTCCGAGGCGAGCTTGCCTTCCTTCAAGTTTGCCAGCAGAGCGTAGGCGGTTGCATCCTGATCGCGCAGGTCCGGCGATGACGTCGACTGACGATCCGTCACTTTCCAGTACCGATGCGTCCCGGCAGAGACAACCTTCCCGTTGAGCGCCGCAATTAGCTCATGCCGCTTTGGGTGCCCAAACAGCGCTAGGAGATAGCATGTTTTTGCCAACAAGTACACATCTTCGGGAGGTGGAGTCAGCAGCAGGGCATTGGTTTTGCTAATGAGATTTTCATATTCCTTTGTGTTGATGAGATGTTCATATTTCGTTCCTTTCCCAGCAGCAAAGGCGAACATAACGCTACTGGCAAGAGATAACTCCTTTCCTCCCGTGCGCTGTATGTGTGGATGGGCGATCGTGCAGGTCTCGTTGAAGCGTCCATCTTTGCCGCCCTGCTCCTCTAGCCATTTTAGTCCACCAGCGATTACCGTCTCTTGCACGGTCATATAGGTCGACAGCTTGAAGAGCGCTTCAATCACACTGGAGGTGAACCAGACACCTCCACACCGGTACATACTCCCGAACATGCTGAACGAACCATTGTCCAGACGATACCGCAACAGCTGCTGATAGGCGACCCCCATGTGAGAGATCAGTTTGTCCTTACTTGCCACCGCCAAACGATTCGATTTCAGTCGATAATCATACACCGCCATTGCAGTTTGCAGAAACAATAGGCTCTCCTCACCGTTGCCATGCGACGATTTCACCATATCATCTAGATCAAACATGTTTAGATTCAGGAACGTTCCTGTGGAAAAGTGATGTCATGATTGTTAGTTTTAGGTCCTCGCCTGTCAAGTCAACAAACCCCTGCATATGCTTACCAATGATTGAAAGTGTAACTACTCCAGTAATTTTCCTGCGATCGCCTTCGATCGCCGGTAGCTGAAGAGTAAGGTTCTTGTTGTTGGTGCTAGGATTGACCAGCAAACGAACGTCTTCAACCGTGCTTGCTATACCCTCCGGTCGAACCGGTATCGTTTGCTGTAACGCATCGATCACTTTCCCTCTTGCGTTCTTCACAGTGATCTTCACGGTATAAGGAGCGAGAGTCTTTGGGTGCAACGTCACAGGCACGTACTCCGTTGCGCCTTCCGCGAGGAACAATTCCGTGCGCACAGAATCCACCACAAGCGTCACATTGGCAGCTTCTTCGTTGTTGTGCACCAAACAGTACGCAGTGAATACCTCGAAACGCTTGACCGATGGTGGAGCGTGCAGCTCGGCGAAGATCTTCTTCTTCTTCTTCGAAGTGATGCGCAATGGACTACTTATTATCTGTAGTCCGTGCTGCTGACCCACAGAGAAACCGGTCACCCTCCAAGTCGTCACCGAGTCCGGAAGTGACTTGTCCAAATGAGTTATTCCGCTAGAATAAAACAAAATCAACAAAACAAACATTTTGCAATTTGTGATATCTTCTGGAGTGTGATGACGCTTACTTCGACGCGGTAAAGGATTCCCATAGCCAGGTTTCTGGAAAATCTGTGCGCACGTTTTCAACAGTCTCTCCCTCAATCTCCTTCGCATTGCGCTCTAAGCCACCAATCATATGTGGAACGTATCCAACTGAAAAAAAACATAAAAACATTTTAAAAAGGCTGTAAATTCCTGCCATGGATTATTTGATTATTTATGATTTTTCTTTACCATCTTCAAAGTAACCATTCGTTAGCAGTATCACGCCTACACTCTGTTGAGGTTTGAGAATTGAGTACGTCATATAGTACCAGGAAGCATTTCAAGCACGATTGGTAACTTACTCCAAAGCTGTCGTAGGGAGACCAGAGACCCGATGCGTCCTCTAGCGAATCTAGCATATTTACTAGTTTTTTCCACGAGATGTCGTTCTTTGCCGCTACCTCGAGCTGGTTCACGCGCTGATCAACGCCTAACAAACCCACGAACGCGTTCGTTTCCGCACTGATGTTGAAGCTTTCGACGTCCGGCTTCGATTGTAATGCTGTAACACTGAACTAACAACGATAGGTTAAACGAGCTGGGTTTTGTGATCGGTCGAATCGTAAAAGCTTCGAACTTGAAAATTGGTTCACATTCTCTGATAGAAAGTTGTAAAGAATGCATTGTACATCGATCGCCATCGTGAACAGTGAACTCTTGCGATTTTACGTAATTCGGTCACGTTTTGGATCGGTCTACTCACAATTTTTGTACTCGAATGCAAAATCCGCACAGGGATCGCAGTGCTCAGTATTTTACCATCTTCTTTCACGGAGAAGATAAGCAGCTTTATCTGGGGGAACATGTCGGGTTGTACCTTGAGCTCTAAATTATGCTTGAAGAAAGAGGATGCGTTGACGGATCCACTTTTACATACTGCTCCCCGGCAAAAGGCGACGTAAAATATTTTCTTCACCTTCACATTCGAAAATAAGTCTACTCTAACCGAGCGCCCAACATTGAAGCTGAAAGCAACCGAAGCAGAGTTTACGTACATAAATAGCCGTTTCCACAATGTCTTGTTCGTACTTACTACGCTTGACGGGTGCTTGCCGCGAGATACTCAACACGGTTGTCCTCGTACATAGGTTGCGCGTCGTATAGAGCAAAGTGTTGGTTCCGGAAGATGCCTTCCACAATCACCTGACTTGTCCCGCGCGTGGTATTAATCGTAATTTTGACGATCCCATGCATATTGGTCTTATCCGTCGTTATGTTACCTGGTTTCGTGGCTTCTATGTCGGTCTCTCCTTCTCGAATCTTATATATAACATCAATGGTCTCATTCTCTAGCGGCTGGCCGTCGATGGAAACGAGTCTTATTTTCAACAGCAATGGCATGCCGGGATGGAAGGCTTCACTTGGATCCACCAGCTCCATCGTAAAGCCTCGAGAGTTATAGATCGTAAACGATTTGGTGGTATTGTACTTGATATTTGTCGTACCCTCGGTAACCTCCACGTCGAACCACACGTTACGGTCTTCGTCGCAGTTCTTAGCAACGATATCGGTGTCGAAATGAACGTTGGCGGTCCCGACGATGTCCAGCTCCTTTCGATGCACTTCCATCGTCTGCGAGGGAAAGTTGTTGTAGTTGGCCCGTACCACTACCGACGCTTTACCTTTAACCAATCCACCGTGCGCGTAGTTTGCGCTTATTTTCAGCGCCATGTTCTCGTCAGTGCAGATGAAGTAGGATTTTGGGATACTTTGAATCTTTACATTGAACAATGGCAACGTGTACTCTTCGACCCGGAACGTGTCTTTATACTCCTGGAAAAGTGGAAAGCAATTGTTCGTTATTCAATTGCACGACACGTTTTCTCAAGCTTTGCGACATACCTGATGGTTCAGCGTGGCACCGATCGTCCACCGTCCAGGCGAGGTGTACTCCGCCAGCTGGAAACTGGCCACGAACACTCCGCTCGTCAGTGTCGCATTGGTCCACTGTTGTATGCGGATACTGTCAGGATTCGTAATGTAAATAGTTGGAGTAAACCCGTTCCGAACCGGTCTGGTGTCGGGAAAGAGGAAGATCACTCGAAATTGCACCCTATCGCCGGCCTTGTAGAGTGGCTTATCAGTCTGAAATAGTACCAAGTAGCTGCGCTCTACAAAGTAGAGATCGGTAGCGTTTAGAAGCTCCTTCGTTTTTAGGTTCCGTACGTTCAGCTTATAATCGCCTCTAGTCAAATGTTCTAGCTGCCGGGTGAAGTTCAAATGAAACATCAAATAGCGCCTTGTCGCAAGTGATTCATACTTACGTCGATATTCAGTGTCGTTAGCTCATTGGCATGCACTTTCTTCGCGGCCTTTGCTTGAACAGAACCTTTCGCGTTGACAATTTCGCACAAAAACTCCTGCTCCACCGTGCCTACGTTGGTCAACATCAAATTGTACGACGAATCGGGTCGTATTATGCGGGGTGCAAGTATTGCATACCTAAAGCCGGTCAACCGTCAGTACTCTGCTCGCTATCACTTTCACGAACCTATAGTTGACTCACCTTTGACCAGCACAATCTTGCGGAATTCCCCAGGCAAAATAAATCACCAAAAGCAGAAGTAGCGCCATCGCTCGTACCAACTTACGCTGATCCACTCGCTACGGACTCGAAACGAAGACTGCTGCGCTCGGTGCGAAAAGATTACAAAACGATCGTCTATCGATCATCCGACCGAGCTCCGTCCCGAAAGGGCGAGCAGTTGGGTTGTCCGAAACGATTTGATTGGATTAGTGGTGTGCCAATCAAATTTAAATTTTTGCTTGAATAGGCAGAAACACACTGATGAGGATCGATCAAGTTGAGGGAAAATTGGTGGAAAACGTCATATGCACTAAGTCATAATTTGGCTGTGTTTATTCTCTATCCCACTATTACACCTAGCACTGTAAGACTTGCGTTGAAATCTTGAATACAAGCAAGCTATGTCGAACGCGAGCAGCTCGCCTACAAACATGTCCATTGACTGGCGTTTTCGATCATCATGCAATGCATGATCATTCAAAGAATATGGAGGAAGACTGTACAGTTTAAAAATACTCTCGAACCGATATCACACCTGCAACAACAGTGATAGACGCAACAATGTTTCATACCCCGGAGGTCATTCAACTTTGAAATTTTTGGCGGTTTCGCCGCATAACAACAAATTATCAACCGAGGCACCGGTGCACCGATGCAACTTCTACAGTTATCGGTTGTGCCGGCGCCGTTTGGACATGGAGCAAATCAATGTGCACCGATGACCCAAGGTGCCGCGCATAGGTAAACAAGGAATTGTGTTCGGATGATAAGCGAACGCCTTAAAAGACGCATTCCGCAGCATCCCCGTGAGCAGTTGGCCGACTGGCGTCCTTTGGAGGCGTAACGACGATTGAACAGTGGCAAGTGAAACGGAGTGCGTGTGTGTGGCATGAAGTGGTTAGTACTAGGTGAGTTAGGGCTGAAGTCGGTGGAGCTTCGATCCTTGGGCCACGTTGTTGGAAGAGATGAAACAGGGCTTACCTCTTTCTAGCCTGTGCCCTTGTGGCCGCAACGAGCTGGGCTCATGGAAGCGTGGTGAAAAGTGTCTTCGTTGGCACCGGCACGGAGGAGTACGTGTACCAGTACGAGCTGGATGTGACGACCGGTGTGGTGGAACCGGAGTACGGTTCGATGTACCGTGTGAAGGCGCTCCTGCACGTCCGCTCAGGTACTTTCTGCTAGCAGTGCATCGTAAGAGCTTCCCGAGCAGGCTACTAACGTGCTTTCTTCCTGTGGTTAGATCCTGCCGGCAATGGTACGTTTGTGTACTTTTCCGACCCGAAGGTGTTCCTCTACACCGGACATCTTCCGCTGCCGGTTGAACCCACGTCCGCAAACTACACCCAGTACGCCAAGCAGGCCGAACCGATCGTACAGCCGTTCTACGTGACGTACGATAAGTACGGTCTGGTGCAGGAGGTGTTCACCACCAAGACGGACGTCCTGTGGAGCGTGAATCTGAAGAAGGGTGTCGCGAGCATGCTGCAGCTTCCGGTCGACAAGATCCCGACGAAGAAGTTCGTCAAGCCGGTCGTTTTCACCGAAACCGAGCATACCGTCTACGGCAAGGTGAACGTGACGTACGCGGTCCATTCGGTGCACGAGAAGGTGCAGGTCGTGAAAACGCCCGACTACGAGTCGTTCGCTCAGCTGCCCTACGATGTGTACGCGAACGTGGAACCGTCGCATGTGTACCACAACTGGACCAGCTGGACCACGGTGCTGCCGGTGGTGGAATATGAGCTGATGTTCGTGAAGGACGGTGTGCAGGTTAGCAAGGCGCACTCGGAGAGCACCAAGTACGTGCAGCCGTTCACCGTCGAGGAACAGAAGCAGTACGTCACGACGAAGCAGACGTTGGTGTATGTGCAAACCGTTGCCCCCAGCAAGACGTTCGAGTTTGCAAACTTCCCGGTAAGTACAGAGCCGTGATCGATGCTGCCCAGAATGTAACGTTCTTTTCCGTAGACGTACCACTACGTGCACTACGAAACGTCCGAGCATGTCTTTGAGGAACACTACCCGACCATTTCCACCGTCACACCGGTGGTGGATATTTCCACCGTTGGCCCCAAGGTCCAGGTGATGCTGTACGAAGCCGTCCAGTATCTGCAGGTAAATACATTATAGTTCGGCTACACAGAGACCACCTTCTCATATTCTTGTTCGAACTCCAACATGCAAACACACAGGAGAATCCTATCACGCACCAGGAAACCGACACGAAACACGGACTCGTCATCACGCGCATCATTGAAGCCCTGAAGCCGTTCACGGTCGAAAACTACGCCCAGTTCTGGACCGTGCTCACCAAGTCGACCACCCCGAAGGATCTGATGGCTGTGGACATCTTCTACAAGGTGTTGCCCTCCGTCGGCACCAAGTACTCCGTGCAGTTCGTGATGGACATGGTGAAGAACCACAAGGTGAAGGAATCGGTTGCGGTCGGCATGCTGTTCTCGCTCGGCGTTAACGTGCGTGCACCATCGGTGGAGTTGCTGCACAGTGTCGAGGAGTTTGTCAACTTCCCGAGCTACGTCAAGCCGGAGGTGGCCCATGCCGCCATCCTCACGTTCGGTACGATGGTGTACAAGACGTTCCTGCACGAGAAGCACTCAACGGAGATCGAGAAGTACATCAAGGTGTACTACAAGCACCTGAAGGAGGCGAAGACGTTCGAGGAGCAGCTGGTGTGGTTGCACGGTTTGAAGAACATTCAGTTCGGAACGGTCGGAGAGTTGCTGGTGCCGCTGGTGAAGGGCGAGCAGGTGCTCGACCTTGCGTACGATCGCCACCTGCAAGTGCATGTGATTTACGCGCTGATGGAAATCATGGAGCATGCGCATGACACGCTGTTCGAGGTCGTGTTCCCGGTGGTGGTGGATGAAACGTTGCCGGTTGAGCTGCGTGTGGCCGCCGTCAAGGTGATCTTCACGATGGAGGACGTGCACTACTGCACGAAGCTTGTCACGTTCATGAAGGCGGAGAAGAATGTGCACCTGTACTCGTACTTCGTCACAATGATCCGGAGCTACGTCAACTCGGACGTGTACTTCGGTACGGACTACTACCACTACCTGCAGCACGTTGTGAGCGAGTTCGTGCACTACGACCCGTCGGTTGAGACCAAGTCCTTCTTCTACGATTACGTCGATGTGGAGCAGAAGGTGGGCAGCATCATCCGCGGTAACATGATCGCCGACGTCAAGTACAACAAGGTGAACCAGTTCTACGTCAGCTTCGCCCCGTACGTGATGGATCGTGCGTACGATCTGTACTCGGTGCACGTCAAGTTCGAGGGTGTGCACAATCCACTGTCGCTCGTGTTCCCCAAACTGTTCAACGTCGATCCGAAGACGGTGAACGAACCGATCACCAAGAACTACGAGAACGTTCCCGTCCACGTGGAGTTTACGTTCATGGCGAACGGAAAGGTTGTGTACACGAAGTACTTTAACGAGGAGACGATCAAGCAGTTCTACACGTACACCTATCTGACGATCCTGAAGACGCTGCAGTACCAGTTCACCACCGTGCTGAATGTGGCCGACGTGGAGCTGTACACGCCCACGTTCGATGGTGTCCCGGTGAAGGTGGATCTGAAGATGCCGCTGCTGTCCCAGTTCAAGTACAACGTTGTGGTCCCGTCATCGACGAACCAGAACGAGGTGACACTCACCGTCAGCAGCTTCTTCCGCATGTGGATGCACGGTTACTACGGCGTGTCGGTCTACAACCCGTTCGCAATGACCTGGCAGGGAACGCGCCGCGTGCAGGCGTTCGACTTCAACGTCCCGCTCGTGTTCGACGTCATCTTCAACTTCCAGCAGAACTCGTTCAAGCTCGTCTGGAGCAAGAACGCGAATGAGGTGTTCAACGTGGTCGGCTTCAAGTCGCACGTGAAGACGCAGGTGTTTGCCCGCCCCGAAACGGAGGTTGACTATCTGAAGGTTTCGTGCCCCGTTTGCTACCACTACGAGACGGTCACGTCAGTGCCGGTGCCGAAGAAGAAGGACGTCGTGCTGTACGAGGCACACTCCAAGTACACCGGTCTGCACTTCTACCTGTCGATCTTTGACGTGGAGGTCCCACCGACTGTGCGATACTACAAGTCGCTTACCGACGTGTTCACCTCGGAGCTGTTCCACGAGCTGGAGGGCGTTACCGTGTTCGACTTCGTGACGAAGTACTTCACCTGGTTCTACACGACCGTGCTGCCCCCGAAACCGACCAGCTACGGTGTGGTCGGTTATGTGAACCCCTGCAAGGTGTATCCGTTCGATAAGGTCGAGTTCACGTTCAAGGTCGACAGCGAGCTGATGCCGTACAAGCTCTGGACGACGCCCGACTACCGTCAGTACGTGAAGTTCACGGCGATCTTCAAGAAGACCGACGTCGTCGTTAACCACTGGGACGTGAACGTGTACTACACGCACGAGTACGGCACGTACTTCAAGACGGTCAACATGCAGGTGACCCGCCAAACGCCCGGCGAGAAGAACATGAACGTCTGCTTCGACTGGGTGAAGGATGTGGTACCGGAGTCGGTGCACGGTAAGCTGACATACTTCCACGGCTACTCGCACGATCACAAGTGCGTCAAGGACGATATGGTTGTGTCGGTGGAATGGACGGGTGTGAAGTCGGCGGTGCAAAAGAACATGACCTACGTCCCATCGTACCATGGCGTGCCGTCCTACTACTACCAACAGTGTGCTCCGCGCGTGTTGCCGCACTTCGAGGACTACTCCGTGCCGGTCACGTACGAGTGTGCCGATGTGTACAGCACCGTCCGCAAGTATCAGTACACGGTTGACCACCAGCATGTCTACCCGGTGTACGTGGAGTTCGTGAAACCGTTCTGGTTCTGGGTGAAGCATGTCGTCCCGTCCTACTACCACGAGGTGGAGCAGTTCCACTTCGTGCCGGAGAACCGATTCGTCGTCGATGTGGAGTACCCGATGTACTACACCTACCCGGTTGTGGATGTGGTTGTCAAGTCGGCCTACGAAACCGTTGCCTTCGATCACGTTCCGTACTACGATTGGATCTGGATGTTCCAGCCGGATAGCACCGTTTTCACGAAGTAAGATTGGAACACTTTTGTAGCTCTTTTAGGTCACTATTTCATTACACGTCTCGTCTTACAGGTACTTTGAGGTGATGAAGTCGTTCGGATATGTGGACAGCTGCGTTGTGAACCCGGTGTACGAGTACGCGCCGTACCACTACACCGTCGGCAAGACTCCGGTCTACAACGAGTGGACCCTGTACGCGTCCGATCATCCCGTCACCTACACCTGGGCCGTTTACGTGCAGAAGCTGGAAAAGAACCACGTTGTAAGTTGATGGACGCAAGGATGCAAGGATAGAGTACGGGAAGATCGCCTTTTCTAATTGCCTTTTCTAATCGTCCGCAGGCTTTCAAACTCGTCCTGAACGGTCACAGCGTTGTAGTGCAGCCATTGTTCGGAAAGCAGTACGAAGACACCACCACCAAGTACAGCTTTACCATCGACAGCGAGCTGATGTACGCGATGGAGCACGGTAGCACCGTCGATGTGTATCCGTTCAAGTACTTCTACGTGTACGACACGCTCGTCTTTGCCGTGCCGAACGTTTCGCTCTACGTCGTTTACGATGGCTATCAGGTGAAGATCGAGACGGCGAAAACGGAAAATGTCGCCTTCTACGGACAGTGCTACGTGTAATCAGTGTCTTGACGGTACAAATGAAGCACCACTTCTGCTAAATTGTTATTCAAATTTGCAATAAACATTACCAATTACATCACTCAAGGCAAAGGTATTTTCCTATTGAAAAAATTGGCATGCTGCAACATGTTGCCAAAATGAATCGTCACTGGAAAAGTAATTAGTTGCGCTGCGATGACTGTTTGTAGTGAATGAGCAGCGGCATTCACAACTCTAGATTGCTATCATCGCCGCTATGGAGGAGAAAATTCTTAAACATATCTCTCTGATATGTTTCCGTTGACTGACTGTATCAACTCCAACAAGTCACCACCTCACTGTAAAACATCGTTGATTGACACCCGTATTCTATCGTAAATTCCCTCAATCATCCTGATCAATCCTATCGCTGCGATAAGACCCACCCTACAATTGACTACCGCTCTTATCGTCCTACCGTTGGTTAATAATAAAACTTTTATGCCTATGGCTGTTATAAAAGGAACGTTGGGCTGCGGGTGCTAGCTTCTATCGATACCGTGTGCTCGCGTGGAAATGATCTCCAAAGCTGCTGTGTTACTGTTGTGCTGTGCCGTCGGCACGCTCCTGGCGGAGCGCGTCCGGTACGATAACTACCGTGTGTATGAGGTGGCGATCGCTGATCAAACGCAGCTGGAAGCCTTCCAGCACCTCGAACGGTTCCCGGATGGAGTGAGTGCGAAATGTCGCTCTACCCTCAGTGAAGTTAGGTGCCTAATTCGGACACTCTTTTCTAGTACCTCTTTTGGGAGTCCCCCGTGCAGACGAACATGAAGGTGAACCTGGTGGTGCCACCGCACAAGTTTGCCGAGTTTGAGGAGCTCGGAAATCAGCTTGCCTTCGCCCACCGGCTGCGCGTGCCGAATCTCCAGCAGTAGGTGTCGGTTGTGCGTTTTCACTTGTCAAGTGCCTACTTTCACCGTCTGTTTCTTTTCGCGGCA
>KZ071263.1:157145-168197 GCA_002091845.1 Anopheles cracens | reverse complement strand
TGGCCGCCAATCCGACGATCATGTCGGTGGAAACGGTCGGCAAGTCGTACGAAGATCGTGACATGAAGGTGGTCAAGATTTCGTACAAAGCGGGCAACCCGGGTGTTTTCATCGAGTCCAACATCCATGCGCGCGAGTGGATCACCTCGGCGACCGTGACCTGGCTGATCAACGAGTTCCTAACGTCAACCGCACCGGAGGTGCGCGAGCTGGCGGAGAACTACGACTGGTACATCATGCCGGTGGTCAACCCGGACGGATTTAACTACACGAAAACGACCAACCGGCTGTGGCGCAAGAACCGCTACCCGCACAATGTGCTCTGCTACGGTGTGGACATGAACCGAAACTTCCCCGGCCACTGGATGGGTAGGTAGCGAGGCGTGCAAGTTGGCACTAGGTTCGAGTGGATGTGTGAGGAATCTTCTATCCGGTCTATCCTACAGAGGGCGGTGCGTCGCCCGTTCAGTGCACGGATACGTACGCCGGACCGGAAGCGGGATCGGAGATCGAAACCCAGAACATCATGAACTACTTCGTGAGCGTGAAGGATAAGGTGCAGGCGTACTTGTCGTTCCACTCGTACGGCCAGTACATTCTGTTCCCGTACGGCCACCAGAACGCGGAGTACTCCGAGAACTACTACGACTGGCTCGAGATGGGTGATGCGGCCGCCATTGCCATCTACAACCGATTCGGTACCCCCTACACGTATGGCACGACCGCTGACGTGTTGTGTAAGTACGAGCCACCTGTTCGTGGCGCTGTGTGCTGGCGAAATAACTATCCTTTCCGTCACCCAACAGACATCGCCTCCGGATCGTCTCCTGACTGGGCGCACGGCACGCAGGGTACACCGGTTGCGGTCACGTTCGAGTTCCGTGACGAAGGCAACTACGGCTTCATTCTGCCCCCGAATCAGATCATCCCGAACGCGATGGAGGTGCTGGACGGGCTGGTGGCATTCTTCCGCAAGGGAAAGGAGCTGGGACACTTCAATGTGTAATCATCGCATTGTTCGTGGGTCTTACACAATCACGCAGCCGGCAATCGATGCGAGTGATTAGATTAGCGTCGAGCAGTGTTCAAACGTGATACATAATAATAAACATAGCCTACTACCGGAATCACCTTTCCAGCGCGTACGGTGTTTAATTCAGTGTCAATAACGCTGTACTGCTGTGGTGCTGATAACGGAAACAGGGTGAGATTTCCATTCGCTGATACGGACTGGCGGAGAATAATCGTTCGGCAACATGTGCTGAGCAGACGGTTTGATTTCTGTCAATAGACACAACATTGAGGGCTTTACGCACCGCCGTGTAGTAAAATATGGCAGGTGTTCGTGGCAGCTATCTTTCACCTTCCCAAGATAAGGCGTGGGAAGATTCTATCTCGCACGAAGAGCCTTTTACACGACAAAGAAATGCTCGGACAGGTATAAAACCGACTGTCCCTGGGCTCTTTTCACTGCCTGTTTCAAAATGTGGTCGCGTACTAGCACTTTACTTTCGTTGCTACTGCTGGCCGTCGCCGGAGGCGAGCTAGTTCGGTACGACAACTACCACCTGTTTCGTGTTTCGATCGTAAATCAGGAGCAGCTTGATGGACTTCAACAAGCCGAGCTTCGAAACGATGGAGTAAGTACACATTGTAATGGGTGCGTGTAGGAACCGCACGTTACATTGTATGTAGTTTATATTTCTAGAATCACCTACTCAAGTGCGAATGAATGTCAGCGTGCTGGTGTCTCCCGGAAAGCTAGACACCTATCACCGACTGGTAGCTAATACGCATCTCAGCTCGCATCTGTCTACGAACAATTTTCAAGCGATTCTTGATTCCGAGAGCCGACCCCGGAAGGCTAAGCGCAGCGACACGTTCAGCTGGGATGAGTATCAAACGCTCGAAGATATTTACGCCTGGATCGATGCGTTGGCTCTCCAGTATCCTTCGATTGTGACAGTGCAAAGCATTGGGCGATCGTACGAGGATCGTGACATGAAGCTCGTGAAACTCTCCCACCAGCCGGGCAATCCGGGCATCTTTCTCGAGGCGAACATTCACGCGCGCGAATGGATCACGTCGGCCACGGCCACGTGGGTCCTGAACGAGCTACTCACGTCCCCAGTCGCCTCCGTGCGGGAGCTGGCCATGTCGTACGATTGGTACATCCTGCCGGTTGCCAACCCGGACGGGTTCCACTACACCAAAACGACCAACCGGCTGTGGAGAAAGAATCGCTATCCGAACAGTGTGCTGTGTGCGGGAGTCGACCTGAACCGTAACTTCCCGTACCACTGGATGGAGGGTGGAGCTTCCCCGGTACCGTGCAATGACATATACGCCGGACCGGAACCGGGCTCGGAGATCGAAACGAGAAACATGATGGCGTACTATGCCACGATCGCGGACCGGATCGAGCTGCATCTTCAGTTCCACTCGTACGGTCAGTACATACTGCTGCCGTACGGATATCAGGGCGCCGACTATCCGGACAACTATGCCGACCAGATGGAGATTGCGGAGGTGGCAGCCGGTGCGTTTTCCAGCCGGTATGGCACTCGCTACACATTCGGTACCATAGCGGACGTGTTATGTAAGAGCTTTGCGTTACAACATTCATCCCAGAGAGACGACTTTAAGGCCCTGCGCTATCTGGTTTCATTTCAGATGTCGACTCCGGATCCACGACCGATTGGGCGCACGGTTATCATCGAACGCCACTGTCGATGTGTTTCGAGTTCCGCGATAATGGCCCGTACGGGTTCGTCCTACCGGCCGACCAGATAGTGCCAAACTCCGAAGAGACGCTCGATGCACTGATAACCATGCTAGCCAAAGCCAAAACAATGGGCTACTTCCAGCCCCGGTGAAGTGCCATCAATCAAGCGACGTATTCAGGCGCTGCCCACGGTACCATGAAATGTATTAGTAATGCTACCGCCCGCTCAGATAAACGGCCTACTGAGTGATAAGATGCAATAAAAATGCAAAGCTTCTTCGAAATTGCTTCCACCGTCAGTTCGGTAGTACTCTGCTGTAGGACCGAGTGAGTGTAACGATGGTAACGCAACGGTTCCTGGCGCTCGCGATTGTGTGCGCGTTTATTGCTTGCGCTCATGGCAAGCTAAGTTACGAAAACTACGGTGTGTACCGGGTCGATATCACAACGGACGAGCAGCTTGCGCTGCTCCAACAGCTGGAGTCGCTTCCGAATGGGGTATATTGAATTGATTCGCGTGCGGACCACTTTTGCATGATTTCAACATTTTCAGTACACCTTCCTCGACTTCCCTTCGAATGTTGCTGCGAGCGTTCAAGTAGTAATCCCGCCAGCGGAGAAGAACAACGCGGAGAGACTGTTCCAGAAGCATGGCATCCAGTTTTCGCTTCTCACTGACAACTTGAAGCTGTAGCTATCACGCAAGCAACTCACCACATGGCATAGGAAGTTCTAATACGACATTTCTTTTCCAGTGTTCTCGATAAAGAACGCCCAGCACGTAAGAAGCTGGAGGAGGGATTCGATTGGGAAAATTTTCATGATCTGGAAGAGATTTACGCCTGGATCGATGAGATGGTGCTGCAGCATGCTTCGGTGCTATCGGTGGAAACGATCGGACAGACGTACGAGAAGCGCGACATGAAGGTGATCAAGCTCTCGTATAAGCCAGGCAACCAGGGCATCGTTATCGATGCTAATATTCACGCACGCGAATGGATCACGTCGGCTTCCATTACGTGGGTGCTGAATGAACTGCTCACGTCGGACAACCCACGGGTGAGAGATATCGCCGAAAACTACGACTGGTACATTGTGCCCGTTGCCAACCCGGATGGGTTCAAGTACTCTCATACCACCGTGAGTAGTTAGAACAGGAAGATCCAGATGTGCCAGAGCGTAATTCTCTGTTTTGCACCAACAGGATCGACTCTGGCGTAAAACGAGAACGCCACACAACCTGCTATGCTACGGCACGGATCCTAATCGAAACTTTGGCTTCCAGTGGAATAGTAAGCGTAGCTCGGTGTCGTCCTCCTTAAGCGATCTTCAATCTGTGACTTCCCATTCCAGATGGTGGAACCTCTCCAATGCCCTGCTCGGACACGTACGCCGGCACCGCACCTGAGTCGGAGGTGGAGGTGATCAACTTGACCACCTTCATCCGTTCGGTTGCGGCTAACGTGAAGCTGTCGCTGTCGATTCATTCGCACGGCCAGTACATACTGCTCCCGTTCGGGTACAACAACGCCCCGCGCGCCTACAACTACCAGGATCTGATGCAGATCGGGCGGCGAGCCTCGGTCGATATGTACAAGCTGTACCAGAAACCCTACCGCGTCGGAACTACGGCTGACGTTCTGTGTACGTTGGAAAGCGACCAGGTACGGCCATGAAATCACTTCGCAAACTAATATCTGCCTGTACGTATCCACAGATGTTGCATCGGGCATTTCGGTTGATTGGGCCTTCGCCGTCGCTGGTATCCCACTGTCGTACACGTTCGAGCTGCGCGATCAGGGCAAGTTTGGGTTCGTGATGCTACCCGAACAGATCGTGCCGAATGCGCAGGAGCTCCTGGAGGCGTTTGTCGCACTGATCGATGAGGCTCGCAATTTGGATTACATGTAAACGGTGCGCGATATCGCGATCGCCCACAATAGCACAATAAAGCTTGCGTTGTTCCTTATCTAATCTTGCACACTCCTTCGATTTGCATTCATTATGTCACACGCGAAACGGTTAGTAAACAACGTATCAGATGTTGTGATATGCCCATTGCCATCTCCATCGTGACGCTGCGTTTCGATTGATTGAGTTTTGTTTATTTTCGACCCGGTAGGGTACGTCACGGGATACTAAAATGGACGGAGCATCGATCTCGAACAATAGGGTCAAACGTTCTGGCCGAAAGATACCTCTTATCGCCGTGGGCTTTCCAGAACGAGTAATAGCCTCAACACTCAACAACCTATCTCTTCTCGTAATTGCAAATCATCGCGCAAGTCAGTTGTGCGTCACATAATCCCAATTTGCGCTGAGCTGAGCGTCTTCTTGAAGCGAAAGTTTGCCTTTATCTAATCCAGTCGCTAACCCGCGATGGCTGACGGGCCTATAAAAGCAAGGTGTTCGTTCGCATTCCGCATCGCATTCACTCACCGTCGATTGAGCCAAACGATGTGGATTAAGCTAACGTTGCTGCTGGTGGCCGCCATTGCCTGCGGTGGGTCGGCCGAACAGGCGCGCTTCGATAACTATCGCGTCTATGAGGTGTCCATCGAAACCGACCGTCAGCTGCAGATGCTGCAGCACCTGGAGCTGAACCCCGATGGCTACAACTTCTGGGAGTCGCCGGTGCAGACGAACATGCGCCTCAGCATCGTGGTGCCGCCGCACAAGTTCGCCCACTTCGAGGAACTCTCGGCGGCGCTGGCTCTGAAGACGCGCCTGCAGATCGCGGACTTCCAGAAGTACGCAGCGCGCACAGGAAGTGAAACCAGCTACTAATCCGGTTACCATCCTATCCAACAGGGTGATCGACAGTGAGCGTCCGATGCGCAGTGCCCGTGCCACGTTCGGCTGGACGGATTACTACACCGTGGAGGAAATTTACGCCTGGATGGATCAGATCGTAGCCCAGAACCCGACGATCCTGTCCGGTTCGGTGTACGGCACATCGCACGAGGGTCGTCCGCTGAAGACCATCAAGCTGTCGCACAAGGCGGGCAACCCGGGTATCTTCATCGAGGCGAACATTCACGCGCGCGAGTGGATCTCGTCCGCCACGGCCACGTGGCTGCTGAACGAGCTCGTCACGTCGTCGAACGCGGCCGTTCAGAATCTGGCCCAGAACTACGATTGGTACTTCATTATGGTCGCTAACCCGGACGGTTTGGCCTACACCAAGACGACGGTAAGGAAGTGTGTGCGCACGTGTGTCGAACGCGATCGATCTGACTCTCCCTGTGCAACTTCCACAGAACCGTCAATGGCGCAAGACTCGTAAGCCGGTCAATGACCTGTGCGTTGGTGCTGATCCTAACCGCAACTTCGACTACATGTGGATGAGTAAGTATGGGAGCGATGTCCGTGGTTCACATGCTACCAAAAACTTGGAACATTCTTCGCAGTTGACATCCAAAACCACGTCGAATTCGGTTGAGTTCCGGTCTCACAGTCGGTTCAATCATGTTCCTACCTTTGCAGACGGTGGCGCTTCGTCCGTACCCTGCTCGGACACCTTCGCCGGACTGACGCCATTCTCCGAGCCGGAAACGAAGGCCATGGCCGACTACTACGCAACGATCGCGGACAGAATCAACATCCAGTTCTCGTTCCATTCGTACGGTCAGTACCTGCTGACACCATTCGGATTCTCCGGTGCTCCGCTGCCATCGAACAATGCCGATCTGCAGCGTATTGCCGCTGTGACTGCCAGTGCCATCCAGGCCACTTACGGCACGGTCTACACCTACGGAAACAGTGCCAGCGTGCTGTGTACGTGTTACACTCGATTCAAAGTGAATCTTTTCTATAGCAACGATCTCTTTCTTTCGTCCACCACAAACAGACACCACGTCCGGCAGCACGGTAGACTACTTCGTCGGCGTTCACGGTACCCGGCTGGGCTACACGTTCGAGTTCCGCGACACCGGAGCGACCGGATTCGTCCTGCCCGCCAACCAGATCATCCCGAACGCACAGGAAACGCTCAACGGCATCATTGCGTTCGTGGCCGAAGCGAGAACCCTCGGATACGTGTAACAACCACCTCGTCGGTCGGATTTATTTTACCTACTAACCCAATAAAGCATACACTTAAACCTACACGAACGGTTACGCGTTACGGCGCGGTATCACGCCTAGTTGCGCTGTGCTTGCGCCCGAAAGTGGCGTATGTATGACGCCAACAGCTCGTCCATCTTGTAGCCCTGTTTCGTTTCCAGCAGCAGCTTCGTCGAGCCCATCATGTTGCCGAACTTGATGTGGAAGAACGTGTTGCCCGAGCTCCAGAAGTTGAGCTCGGTGTAGCTGTAGCTGTGCAGTGGCTCCTTCGTGTGCGGTTCGATCAGGTGGAACCCTAGGCGATTGATCGCGATCAGCAGTGTCGGTGGCAGGTTCTGGTCCGTCGCTTGCTTCACGACGAAGAACGTCGAACCGAACATCGGGAACTGCTGCATGATCTTGAGGAAGGCCAGCTTGGCCTCACTCACGGTGATTCCCTTCAGGGAGTCGATTTTCGCCACGATGTCACGCTTCCAGTGGTCGAGTTTCTGCAGCCGCTCGGCATCCTTCGCCACCAGCACGGGTAGGAACTCGTGGAATGTTTTGCCCAGCAGCGCCAGGTCGGACACTTCATACTGGGCCCAGAATATGTACGCGGCCAGATCGATCACCTGCTCCTTGGTGAGCTGATAGTATCCCTGCAGCAGCTTCGGCACCTCCTGGTGGAAGTGGAAGATGTCGTCCGCATTGCGATCGCGGCCCGGCACAACGTTGATCCAGAGCTTCCGCATGAAGAACAGCTGATACTCGCACTGGATGCGATTGTCGTTCGAGCGCGACGGGTGCGTTTCACGTAGCCACTCGAGCAGCTCGAAGATGAAATCGAACAGGAAGTAATCCTCCGGAACGGACAGCACCTTATCCATCACCTTGATGAAGAGGCTAAACCCATCGCACGACTTTAACTCCAGCCGGCGCGTGATCGTCTGCAGCAGATCCTTCGTCTTCGTGGACGACTCCACCTGGAACGCTTCGTCCGTATCGTCCGGGAAGTACACCTTGTGGTAGATCTCCACCGTCCGGAACCGGATCGCCTCCACCTCCACCACGTACGGCGGATACTTCCTGCCGCCCACCTTTATCGTCTTCTGCAGGCGCTGCAGACAGTCGACCGCGATGGGATGTTTGCGGGTGCGCAAGAACGTGAACAACTCTTTCTGCAACGGCTGGCTGGGAACCATCACGCCCACGGCAAGCCACAGCAGGTCCCAGCCACGCTCCTCGCTGATTTGGATCCTGTTGTCCGTCAGCTGACGCATAATCTGACAGTAAACTTCATCGCGCAGCAGATCGTCCGCCATTGCTGGACCGAAGATTCTGCCTACGTCGATCTGATCACGGCCTTTCGGAAGATCGCCCATGTACTGAATAAAGAAAAACGTTAGATAAATATATCAAATAAAGAATCTTCTTTATGCATACCTTCAGAACCAGAGTGAAGATCATCACAGCAGTATCGTAACTAGCACGATCCTTCTGGAGGCGATCGAGTAATGGCGCCTTCATTGGATCTCGGGTGTGTTTCCAGAGCTCTTCAACGGTTGACTTGCGCATGCTATTGATGCTTGTTGAAGAGCTCACAGCTCTGAAAGAAGAAAGGTGTTGCTCAGTCAAAACCATACACAACTACTCCCGACGGTCATAACGTACGCAATCGGAGCTCGGAACTGATCGTTTGCATATCGCCGCAGGGTGTGCATTTTCTTCCGCTGAACCGTGTTGTAGATAGGCCCGGCGTGCTTCTTGCTCTTTACTGCGTTCTCTTTCTGCAAATGTAAGACTAGCTTAGTGATCGTCACGAAACGAATATCTCACCGAGAGAGTACCTTATAGAAGCTCAGCACAACACCAGTCGGAGGCAGGATCGTCGGTAGCACATAGATCGACTCCGTCGGGAAGTATCCCGCCTTACCGTTGCACTCTCCGTACCCCCAAGTGTTGTCCTCCGCCAGCAGCGACTCGCCCGTGAACCCCTGTCCGAGCGAAATCAGATCTCCCTTCAGCAGCGTCAGCACCGTATCGTCCGTCGTGTCCGACTTGTACGGCTGGACTGCCACGGCGTAGATACTTTTCTTCTTCAGCCCGTCGACGATAAAGTTCACCAGCTCCGACACCACCTGCGCATCGAACGTCTTGAAGCTAAACTCCTCGCCCTGGATCGTGCCCACGTACAGGGTGCCCACGTCCGTGCCATCGGCATCTTCCTCGCAGCTGACGTGGACCACCTCCGGGTAGGAGAGCTCCACCAGCACCTGCTCCTGCTCGTCCACGAAGAACAGCCCGGACCAGTTGACCGCCAGGATTACGCTGGCCGACGGCAGCGGTGGACCACCCGACTGGACCGCCTCGAAGAACCGTGAAAACATCATGCCCCAGGTGATCTTCGCGAACAGCACAATGTCCTCCTTCGCTACACCGCGCTGCAGGAACTCTTTCGCGCACCGGCTCTTCTTGAACGCCGTCTCGATCATCTGCAGCCAGCGGGCGGCCGTTTCCGCGCGCAGCACACTCTTCGGCAGGAAGTCCTTCAGCCGGTCCTGCAGTGTCTTCACGTTCAGCTCACTACCGTACTCGGCGTAGTACTGCAGCGCTGCCAACATCGCCAGGTCCTTGTCCGAGTTGCTCACCAGCTCACCCAGATTCAATCCACGCACGATCTGCGCGTAAATCAACCCCGTCGCGACCGCATCCAACGCCGGATCATGCCACGGAGCGAACAGCTCCTTGCGGAAGAACACCTTCCACGCGGCCGCCCTCTCCGCCAGGCCCTGTTCCTTGGCGTACTGTTCACAGTTCGAAATCGCGTCCATCAGAAACTCGCGACCACTCTGCAGCGACAGCACCTTGTCCTGCATCGTGACGTAGATCGAGAAGCCGAAGCGATCATTCAACCCAACCAGATCGCCTATCTGCTCGCACAGTTCCGCGGCCGTTGAGGCCGAGTCCGTCTCCACGGTACGGTTCGTCCCGTCCATCAGGATCACGGTGACCAGCATCGGTTTCTTCGTTTTTGTCGCCTGCAACTCCAGCAGCGACGGTGGCTGGCGTCGTGTGCCGTTCTTTAGCGTGCGATCCAGACGATGCTCACAGTACGGTGCGTACAGTTCCGGCCCCTCCCGGATGAACGAGCGCAGGTACTTCTCGAACCGCTCCGTCGGCGGGAAACAGCCAACGCACAGCGACAGCAATATCCACCCCTTGGCATGCGACGTCGCGGTCGGGTTGTTCGTCAGTTGCTTGCAGATCTGACAGAAGATCTCATCGCGCAGGTTCTTGTTCAAAATCCCGTGCCCTATGATAAAGTGCAGCTTGTCCAGGTTGTTGCTGCGGCTGTTCAGGAACTCCTGGTAGTCCGTGATCTCCTCGTTGTTCTCCACGATCGACTTCAGCTCGCTCGGTATCTTGGACTTCTTCTTGAGCGTGCGGTGTATCATCTTGCGGTCGTGCTCAGACAGCGTCTCCTGGAACGCCTGGAAGTCCTTCGTCTTGGCAAAGTTGCGCCCGATCGTGGCGGTGACGCGCTGCATCACCGGTTTGTGTTTCGATTCCTCACTCTCGTCCTCGTACTTCGCGTCCGCCATATCGCCCATGAAGCGAAGAATCGTAATCCAAAGTGCCTGAGCGATGAGTTGAAAGCGAACGTGTGTAACAACTTCGTAGCTATACTCAAATAATCTTAATCAACACACATCTTAAGCACCCAACGGATCGTACCTGCGCAGATATAACATCGGCCGTACTGTAGAGATCCAGCAGCGAAGACTTGAGCTTACGCTTGCTAAACTGGAACGACGCGTAGTTCGCGAAGTAGGTGGCCGCAAATTTGGAAAAGTTGTAGTCGGATAGATCCTCGCGATAGGTAACCGTTCGTGCCGTGTCCTGCTCCGCTGCCTCCGGGTGTTCAGCATCCTGCGGGAGACAGAAACGCTACGTTAGTAGTGTCAGCACCAGAACGCTTACCATTAAATCGAAGAAAAGACCTCAAAATGATGCCTGCGTTTTTTTTCTGTACATACCCTGGGGATGTTGAGGTGTGCGTGTGCGTGTGTACGTGTTAGTGCACGTGTTTATGCGATGTGTACGTGTGTCATCGTGTGGTTAGTAGTGGAGTACGCCATACGAAAAAAAGACAAACCTGTGTGCCAGCGGTTAGTGTTTATGTACATTCGTGTTTTGGGGGTTTTGTTTATGATCTTATGCGTTTATCGCGGGTCTCCTATCTACAGCAAAAATTTACAACAACTCGTCAATAAAGCGTGGCG
>KZ071263.1:115904-138104 GCA_002091845.1 Anopheles cracens | reverse complement strand
AGCCCAGAGGCAGAGTCCATCACCCATACCGATAATGACGGGGTGAGAAAGTAATTGTTTTACAAAATGCATTTATCCACGTTGCACGTATCGTGTTAATCGAGCGATTAATGTTTTCCCAGGAAGAAGCCGGTGTGTAGAGCAATATGCAGCATAATATAGTGTCCAGCCAGCACATTTAAGGAACATGAAAAAAACACACGGCAACCGTCGACAACCAACCACAAAAATCCATTGATATGCCACGCAATATAAAACGATGAAAAATACAGCATAAATCGAGTCAGCTGTCGCTTGAGGCTGTCGTTGTCCTGCTTCAGCTGCTGCAGCACCAGATGGAGGGATTTCACCTCCCGATCGCGCTCCCGCCGTACCTCAGTGTCGGAGCGCATTAGCTTCCGTTTGCCACCGTCGACCAGATCTTCCGCCTTGCTGCCGAACGTGGGTTGCACGTAGAACACACCGGCTTCGTCACGTGTCAGCAACACACGACCAATGGCCAGATTGACCGGCAACGAGCCCGGCGAGGTTATGTTCACCGGAGGCCGATCCTCGATCAGATTAATCTTCACGTTCTCCACCGTTACCTCCATCGGGATTGGAGTCGGTATCACCTCATCCTCCGCCAGATCGCCCAAACCAACGACGGTGCTCATAGCCAGCTGCAGATCGATGTCTTTTACCTCGACGTTCAGTTTTCGCTTGAACCAGCTAGAGAGAGAAAGACCGGACAGGGAAGCCGGAACCGCGACGGTGGGAAAGTGAGAAAAGTTATACAACGGCTCTGGAAAAGTAGTTCCCTCTCTCTCACTCTTTCAAACAACGATTAACGACTGCTTTATTACCTGAGGATTGTCTTCTTGTCAGTGATTTTGCACGAGTCGGCTGGTAGGGTGAGCTCTTCCTCTAATCTAATCGCAACACAAGGCGGTGCTTCCGGATTATGCGGTGCAATGTTCCATGCTCTACATCTAGTTCCGAACTTGGTCTGTGAGGAGTGATCGAATTCGTTTGTTTTTTGTTTTGTTCCGTGTTCCAACGAACATGAAACCAATGATTATGGCGAGACAGATTCATCATCAAAACCGATTTCCCGGATCACAATTCCGATGGGGATGCATTTGTAGTTTTACAAATATTTATTCACATCCGAGAGCGAAACGATGGACAAAATTTCGTTTCATTAATTTCGAGCAAGTCAAAGGATGGACGAATGGAGGGAGGGGCGTGAGAAAAGTGAGAAAGAAAAAAACGGGAAAAAGAAAAACGAAACTATTATATTCGCACGATGAATTTCTCATTTTGTCGCACTGAGCAGCGAAATGCTGCCGGTAGTATAATTCAGAAAGAATGAATTGCAAAGAAGTAAAGACTTGAAAAGTAGAGATATTATTAAACGTAAAAGTTTAAACAAGCTTCAAGACTTAAAAGTGTGTGAAGCAAATCAAATAGTACAATAATCAGTTTGAAAAGTTGAAAGAGACTGAGATGTAGAGTAAAAGAATAGAAGAGAGAAGAAAGAGAGAAAGAGAAAGAGAGAAAGAGAGCTCAAGGGATACGAAAGGAGCAAACTGCTATTCTAGAACATTTGCTTGCTTGTTTCTTATTGTACAATATTCTGGGGGGTAGCTGGGACAAAAACGGTGTACAACATTCTTGGGTGCGTATCGTATCGAGTACACATTATAATGAACGAATACGGATAAAATACTGAAAGGAGTTTAATCATGCATCTGTACTAGCTAGCAACGTGTGGGAAATGGCTGCTTTGTACATGAACAGAACACCTAAAATAACGAGAAATTAGTTTAACTATGTATTTTTGTTCACAAGCATTTCAATGCAAATGCTCAAGCATTACCCTTTCTATATTTGTAAGTAAATTTGTGGAAAATTTTCATTTTGCTAGTACTATCAACGTGTGGGAAATGGCTGCTTTGTACATGAACAGAACACCTAAAATAACGAGAAATTAGTTTAACTATGTATTTTTGTTCACAAGCATTTCAATGCAAATGCTCAAGCATTACCCTTTCTATATTTGTAAGTAAATTTGTGGAAAATTTTCATTTTGCTAGTACTATAACTACGGTGTTCTTGCAAGCATATCCAGAAACTCATCCAACCTGTCACAAGCAATTTCGAGATGAATTCAAGCAGATGCGGATAGTATTTTTAAAATTGTAAGTGCTTGGTTTTGTGTAATAATTGGATGTGGTGCCAAATATTTCTGTATTCTGGAGGGTTCTTGTTGCATGTTCAATTCGTGTTTGATATCAGCAACACACGACCAATGGCCAGATTGACCGGCAACGAGCCCGGCGAGGTTATGTTCACCGGAGGCCGATCCTCGATCAGATTAATCTTCACGTTCTCCACCGTTACCTCCATCGGGATTGGAGTCGGTATCACCTCATCCTCCGCCAGATCGCCCAAACCAACGACGGTGCTCATAGCCAGCTGCAGATCGATGTCTTTTACCTCGACGTTCAGTTTTCGCTTGAACCAGCTAGAGAGAGAAAGACCGGACAGGGAAGCCGGAACCGCGACGGTGGGAAAGTGAGAAAAGTTATACAACGGCTCTGGAAAAGTAGTTCCCTCTCTCTCACTCTTTCAAACAACGATTAACGACTGCTTTATTACCTGAGGATTGTCTTCTTGTCAGTGATTTTGCACGAGTCGGCTGGTAGGGTGAGCTCTTCCTCTAATCTAATCGCAACACAAGGCGGTGCTTCCGGATTATGCGGTGCAATGTTCCATGCTCTACATCTAGTTCCGAACTTGGTCTGTGAGGAGTGATCGAATTCGTTTGTTTTTTGTTTTGTTCCGTGTTCCAACGAACATGAAACCAATGATTATGGCGAGACAGATTCATCATCAAAACCGATTTCCCGGATCACAATTCCGATGGGGATGCATTTGTAGTTTTACAAATATTTATTCACATCCGAGAGCGAAACGATGGACAAAATTTCGTTTCATTAATTTCGAGCAAGTCAAAGGATGGACGAATGGAGGGAGGGGCGTGAGAAAAGTGAGAAAGAAAAAAACGGGAAAAAGAAAAACGAAACTATTATATTCGCACTTAACACAATAACATCGAACGTGGAAACGTGTGGAATGGGCACAAACATACGGGGGGATGCGGGGATGGGGTTGTGATAAACGTCGTCCGGCCGCTTCTTGGCTTAGTCCGCGCCTCCACCTTTACCTCCGACCACAGCTTCGTCGGGAGGCTCGTTCCATCGCGATCTAGAATGGATTCTCCCCGCAGCACTGTATACAGTCCATGCAGTTGTGCTATCTTTTGCCGTCCTGCTGGGCCAGCTGAACGTCGCTGAGCGACGTAAGCTGATCCTGGAGCGACTTGATCGTCGCCATCAGCGTGCGCTTCTCGTCCAGCAGTGTGGTGATGTCGTCCTGTGCCGCTTTCAGGTAGTTTCTGAGCACATCGTTCTCTTGCCGCACTTTCATCCTAAACAAGAAAACAAGAGAGAACAACAGACAACATGAGCATCTTGCACGCTAAATGTGAACATACATGCACCTCACCGATTGCTTTCCGACGTTTTCTCGTTGTCAGTCAGCTGTCGCTTGAGGCTGTCGTTGTCCTGCTTCAGCTGCTGCAGCACCAGATGGAGGGATTTCACCTCCCGATCGCGCTCCCGCCGTACCTCAGTGTCGGAGCGCATTAGCTTCCGTTTGCCACCGTCGACCAGATCTTCCGCCTTGCTGCCGAACGTGGGTTGCACGTAGAACACACCGGCTTCGTCACGTGTCAGCAACACACGACCAATGGCCAGATTGACCGGCAACGAGCCCGGCGAGGTTATGTTCACCGGAGGCCGATCCTCGATCAGATTAATCTTCACGTTCTCCACCGTTACCTCCATCGGGATTGGAGTCGGTATCACCTCATCCTCCGCCAGATCGCCCAAACCAACGACGGTGCTCATAGCCAGCTGCAGATCGATGTCTTTTACCTCGACGTTCAGTTTTCGCTTGAACCAGCTAGAGAGAGAAAGACCGGACAGGGAAGCCGGAACCGCGACGGTGGGAAAGTGAGAAAAGTTATACAACGGCTCTGGAAAAGTAGTTCCCTCTCTCTCACTCTTTCAAACAACGATTAACGACTGCTTTATTACCTGAGGATTGTCTTCTTGTCAGTGATTTTGCACGAGTCGGCTGGTAGGGTGAGCTCTTCCTCTAATCTAATCGCAACACAAGGCGGTGCTTCCGGATTATGCGGTGCAATGTTCCATGCTCTACATCTAGTTCCGAACTTGGTCTGTGAGGAGTGATCGAATTCGTTTGTTTTTTGTTTTGTTCCGTGTTCCAACGAACATGAAACCAATGATTATGGCGAGACAGATTCATCATCAAAACCGATTTCCCGGATCACAATTCCGATGGGGATGCATTTGTAGTTTTTTATGTGCTTCCTTTGGATACGTTATTTTTTAATTTGGCGCTTTTTCCACATTTCCACACACTTCTGCCGCCTCCAACTCACATTCAATAAAAGTTTACTGTAGTAAAAATAAATCATCAACAAAATAACACCTAACAAAAACCTAGCTCTCATAACACAATAACATCGAACGTGGAAACGTGTGGAATGGGCACAAACATACGGGGGGATGCGGGGATGGGGTTGTGATAAACGTCGTCCGGCCGCTTCTTGGCTTAGTCCGCGCCTCCACCTTTACCTCCGACCACAGCTTCGTCGGGAGGCTCGTTCCATCGCGATCTAGAATGGATTCTCCCCGCAGCACTGTATACAGTCCATGCAGTTGTGCTATCTTTTGCCGTCCTGCTGGGCCAGCTGAACGTCGCTGAGCGACGTAAGCTGATCCTGGAGCGACTTGATCGTCGCCATCAGCGTGCGCTTCTCGTCCAGCAGTGTGGTGATGTCGTCCTGTGCCGCTTTCAGGTAGTTTCTGAGCACATCGTTCTCTTGCCGCACTTTCATCCTAAACAAGAAAACAAGAGAGAACAACAGACAACATGAGCATCTTGCACGCTAAATGTGAACATACATGCACCTCACCGATTGCTTTCCGACGTTTTCTCGTTGTCAGTCAGCTGTCGCTTGAGGCTGTCGTTGTCCTGCTTCAGCTGCTGCAGCACCAGATGGAGGGATTTCACCTCCCGATCGCGCTCCCGCACCGCACGCACCACCAGGATCGCCGCTCGCCGCGTGTATAATATATTTGGTTCGTTCCTATTCTAGTGCCTGTGTGGTTGTTGTTTTCTCTTCTTTGTTTTACTTTTTGTATAATTCGCAAATACGGTTCCGGTACTGGGTACACTTCAAAATAGTTTCATACATTTCTTCTCTCTCTAAAGATTTGTACAACGGACTAACTACGGAGGATTAAGGAAGGGAGGGCTTGTTGGTGATCGCTTTGTGTCACGATCGAGAAGTAGAGTCAACCGAAACCCTGCGCTCCCGCACAGGTCGTGTTGGAAATGGTACAGTCTTAACGCACCAAGTAACAACCCAGAAAAAAGAACAACATTTGCAGTGCTTTCTAAATGCCTTACGCGCACCACCCCCAGTAACGTATGTTCCGTATTGAAATCCTACCCTAAATATAGTATTTTGTATGAGCTGCCCCGCACTCCTCGATTCGGTTGCATTGGAGTTGAGTTAACTTTCACTGCAACACACCATACACTGCTTCCAAAACGTGCAGACGACACGACGACAACGACACGACGATGACGACGAAACAGAAGCAGATAAAATTAATATCACACGAAGTTGGCCTGGAACCTTTGCTTTTGCTTTCTATAATACGCTTGCTCGCTAGGAGGGGCGAATGTAACGATACTACACATAGGTGCATTCTATTCACAACGTGTTTTCTTGGAAGGAATGGGTGTGTTAAGTAAGACAACATATACGTTTTGCTCTAAGATCACCACCGCTGGCGAGCCGCTCGCGAACGTTAAACTTAACTCTCAGGCGGCAGGATGTTTAAGGTTTAAGGAGTGTTTGCTTTCAATATATTGCTCTGCGGATTGCGATTTGTGCACAACACAACATAGGTTTTCGCGAGTGCTTCGCACATTCTTCGTTTGGTTGAACGACTCAAACAGTTACAGTTGGCTAACGGCAAAAGGTAACGAAGCAACTCAAACAGCTTGACGACAGTTTCGGTTATTTCCCAAATACTTTGCGTTTGTACCTCGTTTGAGGAGTGGAATTAGACGATTGCAAATCAACGTTTCACGATTTCTCATGTGTTCGGCGACTGTTTACTCATACATGCTACATGCGGCGGGGGGTAAACGTGTGATGCGGACCAGTCGACACGGTACTACGAGCACAGTAGTGCAGCTACAGTAGAGTTAAAGTTATCCGTTATAATAAAAAAGGAACTTTAATCGTGATCGTGACGAATTTTATATAAAAAGCTTATTTTTGCTATAAAAAGAATTTCAAAAGAATGTTTTCTGGTAGTAATTTATAAAATGCATAATATTCGTTTTGAAGTCTTTAAAGAATCAAATATATACTTTCAAAGAAATCCCACCTAAGATAACCCCAAATCTACTGCAGATGGAAACTGGACGTAGTCTAGCTGAGCTATTCAGATGCAAAAGAGTCAAATTACTCCGCAGTATAGAGACCACCATTTGCGAGCTGGGTTTATCACACCACATGCACTCTCTCGGGCGATTAGCTTAGAGCGTACACTCAACATATTCATTTTAACTCATGTGAAGATGCTCGGTGTAGCTCTCTCTCTCTCTTTCAATGACTACAAAAATACATCATTAATGATAACGAGTCCTCTACTGGTCAATGGAACGAACAGCGTGTCGGAAGAGGGAACTATAGCACATAGGACAAATGGGAACAAGAAACATGCTTCCTTCTCTCTTAGAACCGTGTGATGCTCAATGTTTGCGCAATACTCCAAAAGGTGCATCGATAGGCCAAGAATGGTTTCAAGTATCTCTCTTTCCATCATTACATTACGTTGTCTTGTATAAAACATTATGATACGACTAATTGCCTGTATTTGCGCTTGAGCAGATAAAATTAAAAAAAAATCCAATGATTATGGCGAGACAGATTCATCATCAAAACCGATTTCCCGGATCACAATTCCGATGGGGATGCATTTGTAGTTTTGCAAATATTCATTCACATCCGAGAGCGAAACGATGGACAAAATTTCGTTTCATTAATTTCGAGCAAGTCAAAGGGTGGACGAATGGAGGGAGGGGCGTGAGAAAAGTGAGAAAGAAAAAAACGGGAAAAAGAAAAACGAAACTATTATATTCGCACGATGAATTTCTCATTTTGTCGCACTGAGCAGCAAAATGCTGCCGGTAGTGTAATTCAGAAAGAATGAATTGCAAAGAAGTAAAGACTGGAAAAGTAGAGATATTATTAAACGTAAAAGTTTAAACAAGCTTCAAGACTTAAAAGTGTGTGAAGCAAATCAAATAGTACAATAATCAGTTTGAAAAGTTGAAAGAGACTGAGATGTAGAGTAAAAGAATAGAAGAGAGAAGAAAGAGAGAAAGAGAAAGAGAGAAAGAGAGCTCAAGGGATACGAAAGGAGCAAACTGCTATTCTAGAACATTTGCTTGCTTGTTTCTTATTGTACAATATTCTGGGGGGTGGCTGGGACAAAAACGGTGTACAACATTCTTGGGTGCGTATCGTATCGAGTACACATTATAATGAACGAATACGGATAAAATACTGAAAGAAGTTTAATCATGCATCTGTACTAGCTAGCAACGTGTGGGAAATGGCTGCTTTGTACATGAACAGAACACCTAAAATAACGAGAAATTAGTTTAACTATGTATTTTTGTTCGCAAGCATTTCAATGCAAATGCTCAAGCATTACCCTTTCTATATTTGTAAGTAAATTTGTGGAAAACTTTCATTTTGCTAGTACTATAACTACGGTGTTCTTGCAAGCATATCCAGAAACTCATCCAACCTGTCACAAGCAATTTCAAGATGAATTCAAGCAGATGCGGATAGTATTTTTAAAATTGTAAGTGCTTGGTTTTGTGTAATAATTGGATGTGGTGCCAAACGAGCACGCGCTGCAGCTCCGAATCAGAGCTCAGGTCCGACTGCACCGACAGCGTGTCGCTGATGTCGTCCGACGTGTTCGTCTTGAGCGCGGAATCGATCGAGGTCATGAAATGCGAGAAGCCCTTCTTCATCGAACTCAGACCGGAGTTGATTTCCTTCGAGAAAGACGTCGAATCGGTGGTAGAGTTACGATTTTTCGACTGCGGTTGCAACGGTGCCTGCTGCTGCTGCTGCTGACCGCCGCCCTGAATCGGTGTCGTTGCGTTCGTGGAACCGACTGTGCGTGTCACAACGACCGAGATGACTTACGAGCCGCATTTCGTTCGTCTCATTCGTAAACCATCGATCACGTTGAACAAATATTAGAATTTGCGGGAGTATTCGATAAATAGACACCGAAACAAGTTCGAAGGAAGTATGTGAAACCATCAAATATCATCAATAGAGTGAGTAATACCAATAGAAAAGAGTACATAAAAAAAGACTTAATGAAAACTTAAACAAAACCGATAAGGGAAACATATTTATAGCGAGAAAAAGGAGAATAATTTAGAGAGAAATTGTGTTCTAGTGCTGTTTGTGTGAGTTTGCTTCCTGTAGGAAATGTGAAGGAGATGCGCGATCGCTACGACGGGGGAAAACATACCTGAAACTCGTCCCACGGTATTGCGCCACACTCGTCGCAACTGATCGCGGACACTTGCAGGCGAAGCGAAGAACCGCTGCCAACATTCTGCCGAATCACCTCGACCGTCGTCAAGCTGTTGGTGTAATAAAATCACAAACAATTTCAGTACACTGCATTAATCATCCCGCGAAACATCGAACCAACAACTCACCGGAAAGTTACCATGGACACAATGTCCCTCCGCTTCAGGCTGCTGCTCTCGGACGGATCGGACGGCGAGGACATGTTGGACAGGAACGGATCCTCGCACACCTCGCTGGCCACCTCGATCGGGGCCATCTTGATCGTGCTCTCTTGCCCGAACGGATACAGCTTGAACATGGCGTCCAAGCAGTCGGTCGTTTTCTCCGTGTCCTCGAGCACGCGCTGCAGCTCCGAATCAGAGCTCAGGTCCGACTGCACCGACAGCGTGTCGCTGATGTCGTCCGACGTGTTCGTCTTGAGCGCGGAATCGATCGAGGTCATGAAATGCGAGAAGCCCTTCTTCATCGAACTCAGACCGGAGTTGATTTCCTTCGAGAAAGACGTCGAATCGGTGGTAGAGTTACGATTTTTCGACTGCGGTTGCAACGGTGCCTGCTGCTGCTGCTGCTGTTAGTAAATGTATGTATTATTTAATATTTCGATAATATTTTCTACTACCGAGTAGAGATCAGAACGAGAGCTGGAAAGCGCAATTGTAATGAAAAAAGTTTACGAAAAAATGGCTCGTGGTGCGAAAGGGGCGAATTGGACTAGGAAATAGAATGTGATAGGAAAGAATTTAAAAATGGGCTGTGCTGTAGTAGATTAGTCAGGAAGCAAATAACAAAAATAACATTGAAAAGGATTTTGAAATGTGCAAAATTATATTCCGACACAAAACAAAACGAATGGGAGATTATAGAAAATCACTTTGGCACGAGAAAAGTGAACAAAACTATAGGTGAATTCAAACAATTTGAAATATGAAACATATATTTGAAATATCAAACAATATATCATTCGTGTCGTCCATATATCTTTGTTCATCCACTGTTCCAATCAGCGCCATCTATGTTGCGATCGGTAAACACATTTAGCACATGATTATGACACATAGTTCTGGGGAATATATCTATTTAC
This sequence comes from Anopheles cracens, assembly GCA_002091845.1. Lineage (NCBI taxonomy): Eukaryota > Metazoa > Arthropoda > Insecta > Diptera > Culicidae > Anopheles > Anopheles cracens. The sequence continues at coordinate 128,238 of KZ071263.1, read as the reverse complement.
AAAGGACGTCGTCGGGGGAGAAATATGGATCTGATAAAATGTATTTATTGTTCGTTGTAATTCTCAACGATGACTTACGAGCCGCATTTCGTTCGTCTCATTCGTAAACCATCGATCACGTTGAACAAATATTAGAATTTGCGGGAGTATTCTGCTGCTGCTGCTGCTGACCGCCGCCCTGAATCGGTGTCGTTGCGTTCGTGGAACCGACTGTGCGTGTCACAACGACCGACGAAGATGACGGTGTCTCCACCGAAGCAACACCGGATGTGGATGAGGTTGTCGGTATGCTTTGTATCTGTACGTTGTGACTGAAGAGCGGATAGCGAGAGAGAATTGAGAATCAGTTAATATTGATCTACATTCCCTTTTGCTCATTGGGGACGGTCATAGAGGAATTAGTCGTACCCGTGGGTATTGGGATTGGAAATGTGATGTATTTCCACCGGTGGTTCTGTTGCGATTGGGGAGGGACATTCGGTACTGCTAAAAATATTAGAATTTCTTGTTTGGTCCATCGAATTTGGCCACCCGGAACCTGAAGAAGCAGGAGAGAGGATCGTTTGTATTAACAGTGGAGAAAGCGTGAGATGGTGTGCATATACAAGCGGTTTTTAGAACATGTTTCATATGGCTTTGAAGAGCAAACGAATACAATTTACAAATTGAAGTTGAAACAATTAGCATATACATGGGATCTCCCAACTGTATGTCGGCCAATATATGTGATGCATCAATAAACTCACTGATCTAAATGCTATACAGTTGGGAGATATTCCTGGACTACTTTAATACAAAGCGTCCGATCTTACTCATATCGTTACCTAAACTGGCCGAATCCGGTAGCACACTCTCACCGTCACCCCCACTCGACTCCTTGCCAGGCGTTTGTGAGGGCATCACGAGCGAAACTTCCACCTGCGGTATCACACAGCCAACGATGATGGACTTTTCCGTATTTGCCTGCGAAGAGCAGAGAAGAAAATTTGGTGTTGAAACTTGACCTCGAATTGTCCATGCATCTTCCTCTCCCATCCATCCTACCGCTTGCAGTATTCGCTTCGAATCCAGCGACAGGAACGTAGCCAGCTCCGTCAGCTCCTCGGCCAGACGCAACAGAAACAGATACTGATAATGATCGATTTGAACACTAACTAGGTTGGAAACGTGCGCGATGATGTGCAGATCGGCGGTCCGATTGTCCATTTCGCTGTCAGCCTCGACGGACGGGAACGCTACCGCAGGGTGCTGAGGATGCTGATTTCTCGTGTCCGTTCCTTGGGTGGATGCGGTCGAAAAACGTTTCCGCTTTTCGTCCTCCAACGAATTTGCGCCACCACCACCACCCCAGTAGGTGCTGCCCAGCGGTGTCGACTCTAAATCTAGTGATTGTTTTAGGCTGCTCACGGACAGGATGAGACTGCTGTTGCTCGATTTGTTGGAAATAGAATTATTGCTATGGATTCGTTTGTTAACATCAGCTGTGTTCCCACCGGCTTCCGGCATGATCAGCTGTTCGGGCGGCAGTTCATCCGATCGCCCATGTAGCCAAATCGTCACCGGAACCGCATCGACGAACGGAATCGCTCGACTCGGTCCGATCGAACGCGCACCGTAGAACTCGACCCAGACCGGATCCAACTTTAAGCACCACACATCCCGCGGTTCCCGCCACGTCGCGTACCGGGTAAGATTACTGAATGCGGATTGCATTCCATCACCACCGCCACCGTTTAGCATCGGGCCACCCATTCCAATGCCGCCTGCTGTATCCGTCGCGGCGATATGGGACAGTATCCGATCGGTGACGATACACAAATCGCCCGGTTTCGAGGGGAAGCCGGATCCGAACACGAGGCTACCCTCCTGCAGGGACGATATCGCCTGCGCCAGGTCGGCCCGCGACGCGCCCGTCTCGCGTATGTTCGTTAGCGCGAACCGCGACACTTCCACGTGCATTGCCTTGGGTCGGTCGCGCTGTTGGGGTGCACCGGGCGAGGCTTCGAATATTAGCCGCGGCATGATGCACTCCACCTTCACGTCCATGTACATTATGTTCGGCTGCTGTTCGGCGCGGTCCGACGCGGAGGACGGTGTGGACGGGGAGTTGAGGCCGCTGGTGACGTTGTTCGTGCGCAGGAGACTTTCGTGCAGGTTCAGCACGAACGAGCTCAGCCAGAGCAGACTGTCGAGGTGGAAGTGCACTTGAACGGGATTGATGTGAACGAACGCTTTCGAGGGTGGTACTGTGCATGTGTTGCGAGAAGAAACAGAGAAAATATTTATTTCTAACGGGATTGATGTGAACGAACGCTTTCGAGGGTGGTACTGTGCATGTGTTGCGAGAAGAAACAGAGAAAATATTTATTTCAACCGTCTAATTCACACTTTCGTGTAACAACGCCCATTAGCATACGTACGTGGAAACACGAAGTCACCGGGGTAGTAGAAATATGTAAATTCCGCATGCAGTGTTGCCATATCCGGTGGTACACGGTCCCGATCGGCTGCAAGGGAAGACATGGTGGTTAGTAATGTTGCCTACCGAATAAGTGAGCCTAGAATCTATCATAACCAAGAATTGTAACGTATCCTTCAATTAAATACATCAACGATCTATTGCCGCACATGCAAAGGGCGAAGATAAATCAACTCATTAATCGATGTTGAATGAAATGATCCATACAATCTAAAATATATAGAACATGAACGATAGAGTACGGTGAGCGAAAGATGCAGAGATTGGATGAGGTGGGTAGGATTTCTGCGGCAAAGTTTAATAGCTCATGTTGATGGATGACAGTAGCAGTCATGCTTTTAGTCATTTGCAGGATTTTCAATCTCAAATTTAAGCTTTGACATATTCATTTCTTATTAGCTTATTCTATTCCGGAACATATCGTTCGGGTATTTTGAAATTTTAAATTGCCTTAAATCAATATGCAATGCATAAAACTCTACATACGTATGTACTTTTTTGACAATATTTCCCAGTTTCCCTGTCGGCGTCTTGATTGCATTTCACTGTAAGCAATTACATTACGGAAGATATGTACCATCCCAATCCGCGCGCACGCTCGCCTGGGTATGATGATCCTTCAAAATGAACTCATCAAACTCCGAATGTTTCGGGCTATGTCGAGTGCTGTGTGTCGTACTTAAGACCGGTTGGTAATTTTGTTGATTAGCACTTGGGCATCCCTTGGAGGAACTGTCTATTTTTTATTGGAATGGTGTGATTAGTTATAACACTGAATATGTCTACCCCAAGCTACCACAAATAGCTGTACAAAGGATTAATCATTCATCGCAGCTGCTCAGCGTGTATCTTGCTGCTGTATCTTCAATATTTATAACAGAAACTTCTCCTCGTATCCTCGTATGCTAAGCGTCCTGGCCTAGAAAAGATCTCAGACTACAATTCATGACCTAGGACTCCCCTGGGAGAGGTGCCTTGTGTTAGTAGCGAAAGATAGAAAAAAGAGAATGACTTTCAATTTGCTTCCAGTTTCCCCCGCAATGACACTTCCGTCTACAGGCGTCCACTTTCCAGCACAGGACTACGCCACAGGGCGGACTCACTCGGTTCTGGGCCATTACGGGTAGTTCATCATGGTAGGTGTATGATGGAATGAATTGTGGTGCACCGCGATACGTCAAACGCAGTATTTTTAATGCGATATCAATCGATAATGGAGCCGTTTTTGTGCTGTTCAGACACATTGTATCAAAGTCCCGCGGTGTGCCTGATTCCATAAATTTGGCTAGTCAAACATTGTTCAAATCTTTGAGTCGCCTAAGAAATACTACAACATACTTGTTCATACTTTATCAGGATTTGATATGATCTGTAACAAAAAGATGATTCAGAGACAAAAGATGCGATTTTGCGACATAAACCTCATCGAGATTGTCTGAATAATGCAAGTCCACACCACTTAAACCAACGATGAGTACCTACGTTTCATACTCCACATTCTGCACACAGTGGGCGCTGATCTATTCTCGTCGAGATGATGCTCTCCCGAATGTGTATGGGGGGACGAGCGGTCAAGTTAAACGATTAATATTGCACGGCCATCATCTTAGTGCCAGCTCCAACAGCCTTGGGCGGGCGGTTTTTGCGGTCATTTGCGATCGCCGCTATAACCCAAGCGCGCCATGCATAAATAATGCGTCTAATGAATAACTGAACGATTTTGCGCTCAGCCCCACAGAATTCCTTCCGTGTTTCCGTGTCCGTTCCTGTACGGCACCGACTCTTATCATGCTCGAGCGATACAATACATCCGTCTTCTGGCGAGCGGTTTAAGTTTTAAACTCTCTTCCCTCTATAGTTCCGAAATCTGGGTTTCGGAACCGGGGCAAAATTTCATCATTTGTCATGGGGTGTAAGTGGCCAGTGGAAGCCGGCCCCGAGTGGAACACCAGCTGGCGGGCCCAATGTACGACGCAATGTCCCAACATCACCCGGAGAGATGATTTCGATATCGCCGACGACTAAACTAATAACCAGTCCATTTCGAATGCCCCCAGGAGGAATGGATGACGCGTTGTTCTCGTTGGGCTTTCTCGTATCGGCTGACGAGCGGCCAGACACTAATATTGATGGGATATGGTAGCGTGCGCTACGTGAGCTACAGGTTGGAAACTGTGTGGCTGTGAGGCTGCGTGTCTGCTCCAGCTTCTGCTCAGACCCGAACAGGGTGCAATATGGACAGTATTGAAAGGAAATAAATTTCATTCCATTATTTATGTATTCCCTCCCGCCGTTGGGACGTGGACGATGGACGCGCGCAAGCTATCTTATCATGCTCGAGCGATACAATACATCCGTCTTCTGGCGAGCGGTTTAAGTTTTAAACTTTCTTCCCCGTATAGTTCCGAAATCTGGGTTTCGGAACCGGGGCAAAATTTCATCATTTGTCATGGGGTGTAAGTGGCCAGTGGAAGCCGGCCCCGAGTGGAACACCAGCTGGCGGGCCCAATGTACGACGCAATGTCCCAACATCACCCGGAGAGATGATTTCGATATCGCCGACGACTAAACTAATAACCAGTCCATTTCGAATGCCCCCAGGAGGAATGGATGACGCGTTGTTCTCGTTGGGCTTTCTCGTATCGGCTGACGAGCGGCCAGACACTAATATTGATGGGATATGGTAGCGTGCGCTACGTGAGCTACAGGTTGGAAACTGTGTGTGGCTGTGAGGCTGCGTGTCTGCTCCAGCTTCTGCTCAGACCCGAACAGGGTGCAATATGGACAGTATTGAAAGGAAATAAATTTCATTCCATTATTTATGTATTCCCTCCCGCCGTTGGGACGTGGACGATGGACGCGCGCAAGAACGAGTGAGTGCGGGAGACAGTAGCTCCGATGAGCTGTAAAGCTAAGCACGTCCGGATGATCGATCCATCTCCATCTCCGGTGGAAGTGAGGGAAAAGCACTACAGCCAGGATATGGTATGCGCGGTGGTCCCGCCAACGGGAAGGAGGCATCTTTCTCATTTACAATCATGCTTCATCTGCAGACATCTCCGGATGGATCGGTTCGGTAGCGCGCTGGGGATGTTCCCCAACCAAACGAGGAAGTTAGATGAAGGTATGTGTGTCTGTGTGTGCGAGTTTGCGTTGGGTCTACCGATAGATTCCCGTAGATCCCTTCCAGTCATAACTATGCATATGCGCGCCAGCCCGCGAGAACCGAACTCCGTGGTGTGCCATATCTTCAGGCGCGTCACTGTGAGCAGCACGTGCCTCTTGCCTCCCTGTTCCAAGCTTCGACGAAGCGAAATTGCTTCCACGCATAATCTAATCATCCAACCACACATCTCCAAGCAGGCCATTTTCAAACGAAACGTAACGTATGCGAAGGGAAACGTTCGGGGTTGACATGGCATGGGAATTTCCTGTTAAATGTGTATTTTACACACACTCTGGCACACTCATGCCTTATCGACATCATCACCACGCCATCATCGATACATCGGGGCACTGTCATGGCTGAGTGAACACATCACATCGAGTGGCTGGCTAGAGTAGAAACGGCAGCACGAGCAGTAATGCAAATGTTTAGATTTATTGTACACTATCACCTGTGTGTCACACCGAGCGCCGGAGAATGCGGGCGGGTCTAGGGTGTGCGTGTGCATTCGCACCGGTAAGTTATGACAACTGCAGCAACAGCAAAGACGACATAAAAAGTCGATGCAGTAACGCGCGTAGAATCATTTATCATGCGTCACGACCGGTAAATTGGATAGAAAAAGATGCACGCTCGAATGGGATTTGATTGGTATTTCGTTTCGGTTTTAGGCTTTGCGACAAGTACATTAAGAAACGATGATGGTCAATAAACTGCTTTTGCATACTACAAAAAGGGATGACTCGCGGTTTGTAGCTGGAATCTCCAGGCTTCCGAGCCGATTACACTAAACAAGTACATAAGTAATGGTTTAACAATCAGATTCCATCTAACTCTGCTCAGTATAATTGGCCTACCAAAAATAAAACCAGAAATCGTCCAAAACTTCACCTAAAATCCATGTTTCATAGCTAAAAATAAAAGTATGTTTAGTTGGGTTACCCGTCAACAGGTGGCGCCTTTCAATCAAGGTAGCAGTGATGTGATTTGACAATGATTGCTGTAGTTGTTGTGTCAGTTTGCCATTATCTGATGGCCTTTTATGATGGTATAGCGAAAACAAGCTCAAAATAAACCGAAACAACAAACAAACTAGCAAAAAACACGTCCTCATACTACCCAGAACCACAGCACCACCAGCGCAATCTCAGCCTTGCCTCCTATCTTTCCCAACGCCGCACTTTTACTGGCTGCCATATAACTCCAAATTACACTCTCCTAGTTCCGCCAGGCGGACGCACGCCAGCAGCGTAAGATCAACTCAACCGGCAGAATTGCTGCACCACCGTAATGACGTAAACTTTACACGCCATCCACCGAAGACGAAACGATCAGCAAGAAGTGCGTCTCGGTATGGGACCAAACCACCACCACCTCCACCAACGTGTTTGTAAATGTAGCAATAACACAGCAGGGGAAACAGAACAAAAAATCCATGCCCTATTTTTCATCGCCCAACCATCGCTCCAATTTTTTTCCTTGCGGGTTCGAGGTGAGAAGATGGACGCCCGTACGTACACCAAAGAGTAAAGCATAAGTCTAATGAGTGCACTATGTTCTTAGCGTCGACAGAGCGGTCAGAAGACAGTTCGCAAGGGACGATAAGATGATGTAAATTTTCTTGTTTGCCTTCGCGCCGCAGGCAAGGGGAAGGTCCTGCGCGGAAGAAACTGTAATACAAACAAACAAAAAAGAGAATTTAGCCTCAACCGAACGTAAGAAGCATCCGAAGGCTCTTAAAACACATCGCTCGCCCATTCGTTAGTGGGCTTTATTATTCTTCGCGCTGCACTTTATGCGAATCGCTTCGGACCTTGCACCACTTGCCAGGAGGAAAGTTTATTTTGGCGTAACCCCATCTGCAGTTAACGTAGATTGATAGAAGCGAGAAATGTAAACATCCATTTATCATCCGACAACCGGGGGGTGCCGAGCACGAATAAAGTAGCAAAACCGCGTGCAGTTTTCCTTCGGGAAGCGATGAAACAACGTACGGTACACGCGCGTGGCAGTCGTGAGCAGTATGAGCTTAATAAAAGCATTAAACAGCTGCTTCCTTCTGGGTTGCCAAATGCTACGGGAAACCCACACACGCCGCCTTATCTCGCCTGCCGGCGCACACTGATTAAAACCACCACCAGTGACTTCCAAGGTTACAGCGTGGTGGAGCCGGTTGAGCGATGAGTGCCTTTTTTTAATCCTTTTCCCGTCGTCATCCGCACCTGATAAAACGATGAAGTTGCCACCGTAGGGTCATCGTAATCGGACTCGCCACGATGGTGACAAACACTTTCGCAATGCAACGCTTCCGAGCCGGCACACGGTGGACACATGGAAGAAATATGAACCGGTGCCGTAGCATTAAAATTGTTTTCGAATCCATGCGCCCGTCATGTCCCACAGGATCAAAGGGGATCGGACAGGATACACCCATATGCACCGTGTGAAATAAATATGCAACAGCACAAAGAGTTCCTCCAACGTGTTCTGCCACGCTATGTTTATGTTATGCATTATCAAACCAGCAAAGACACGGCCCAGGGATCAGACGACGGCGGCAATTCCTGGACGAGCTGGAACTCGACATGAGCCAGAGTTTGCATAATGAGTACAGGGAAATGGGCAATGAATCTGCTTAACACCCTGAACAAAAGTTTTCCCCTGATGGGGGACTGAGGTCGATGGAGCATTAACTACTTTTTCTGCACAAATAATCACTCCAGCTTTCTGTCTCCCTTTCGCTCGATTCTAGTGGAGACCGTGCGTCAATTCATTGCCATTTTCACACATCTCCAAGCAGGCCATTTTCAAACGAAACGTAACGTATGCGAAGGGAAACGTTCGGGGTTGACATGGCATGGGAATTTCCTGTTAAATGTGTATTTTACACACACTCTGGCACACTCATGCCTTATCGACATCATCACCACGCCATCATCGATACATCGGGGCACTGTCATGGCTGAGTGAACACATCACATCGAGTGGCTGGCTAGAGTAGAAACGGCAGCACGAGCAGTAATGCAAATGTTTAGATTTATTGTACACTATCACCTGTGTGTCACACCGAGCGCCGGAGAATGCGGGCGGGTCTAGGGTGTGCGTGTGCATTCGCACCGGTAAGTTATGACAACTGCAGCAACAGCAAAGACGACATAAAAAGTCGATGCAGTAACGCGCGTAGAATCATTTATCATGCGTCACGACCGGTAAATTGGATAGAAAAAGATGCACGCTCGAATGGGATTTGATTGGTATTTCGTTTCGGTTTTAGGCTTTGCGACAAGTACATTAAGAAACGATGATGGTCAATAAACTGCTTTTGCATACTACAAAAAGGGATGACTCGCGGTTTGTAGCTGGAATCTCCAGGCTTCCGAGCCGATTACACTAAACAAGTACATAAGTAATGGTTAAACAATCAGATTCCATCTAACTCTGCTCAGTATAATTGGCCTACCAAAAATAAAACCAGAAATCGTCCAAAACTTCACCTAAAATCCATGTTTCATAGCTAAAAATAAAAGTATGTTTAGTTGGGTTACCCGTCAACAGGTGGCGCCTCTCAATCAAGGTTGCAGTGATGCGATTTGTCAATGATTACTATAGTTGATGTGTCAGTTTGCCATTAACTAATGGCCTTTTATGATGGTATAGCGAAAACCAGCTCAAAATAAACCCAAACAACAAACAAACTAGCAAAAACCACGTCCTCATACTACCCAGAACCACAGCACCACCAGCGCAATCTCAGCCTTGCCTCCTATCTTTCCCAACGCCGCACTTTTACTGGCTGCCATATAACTCCAAATTACACTCTCCTAGTTCCGCCAGGCGGACGCACGCCAGCAGCGTAAGATCAACTCAACCGGCAGAATTGCTGCACCACCGTAATGACGTAAACTTTACACGCCATCCACCGAAGACGAAACGATCAGCAAGAAGTGCGTCTCGGTATGGGACCAAACCACCATCACCACTACCACCAACGTGTTTGTAAATGTAGCAATAACACAACAGGGGAAACAGAACAAAAAATCCATGCCCTATTTTTCATCGCCCAACTATCGCTCCAATTTTTTTCCTTGCGGGTTCGAGGTGAGAAGATGGACGCCCGTACGTACACCAAAGAGTAAAGCATAAGTCTAATGAGTGCACTATGTTCTTAGCGTCGACAGAGCGGTCAGAAGACAGTTCGCAAGGGACGATAAGATGATGTAAATTTTCTTGTTTGCCTTCGCGCCGCAGGCAAGGGGAAGGTCCTGCGCGGAAGAAACTGTAATACAAACAAACAAAAAAGAGAATTTAGCCTCAACCGAACGTAAGAAGCATCCGAAGGCTCTTAAAACACTTCGCTCGCCCATTCGTTAGTGGGCTTTATTATTCTTCGCGCTGCACTTTATGCGAATCGCGTCGGATCTTGCACCACTTGCCAGGAGGAAAGTTTATTTTGGCGTAACCCCATCTGCAGTTAACGTAGATTGATAGAAGCGAGAAATGTAAACATCCATTTATCATCCGACAACCGGGGGGTGCCGAGCACGAATAAAGTAGCAAAACCGCGTGCAGTTTTCCTTCGGGAAGCGATGAAACAACGTACGGTACACGCGCGTGGCAGTCGTGAGCGGTATGAGCTTAATAAAAGCATTAAACAGCTGCTTCCTTCTGGGTTGCCAAATGCTACGGGAAACCCACACACGCCGCCTTATCTCGCCTGCCGGCGCACACTGATTAAAACCACCACCAGTGACTTCCAAGGTTACAGCGTGGTGGAGCCGGTTGAGCGATGAGTGCCTTTTTTTAATCCTTTTCCCGTCGTCATCCGCACCTGATAAAACGATGAAGTTGCCACCGTAGGGTCATCGTAATCGGACTCGCCACGATGGTGACAAACACTTTCGCAATGCAACGCTTCCGAGCCGGCACACGGTGGACACATGGAAGAAATATGAACCGGTGCCGTAGCATTAAAATTGTTTTCGAATCCATGCGCCCGTCATGTCCCACAGGATCAAAGGGGATCGGGCAGGATACACCCATATGTACCGTGTGAAATAAATATGCAACAGCACAAAGAGTTCCTCCAACGTGTTCTGCCACGCTATGTTTATGTTATGCATTATCAAACCAGCAAAGACACGGCCCAGGGATCAGACGACGGCGGCACTGGACATCATTCACACACAGCATGGGATTGATGGGACAGCAGCAGCTGGTGGCACACTTAATCCCTTTGTTCTGATAACGCACTGCTCTCGGTTGCACTGTTTGCTGTTGCGATGGCGAGGAATCAAGCGCATCATCTTGTGAACGTTGTATTTTCGTTCCATATCAAGAGACTACGCAATGAAGAAGAACATACAAAATAACATTGGGATGTAACAGTGCGAATGTCATTTTCTTGCAATTCAAATTTCCATTTACACTTGAAATAAATAGTAAAAATTGCTCATTCACGCCACGACTACGAGCTGACTTGGAATGGCCGTGTGTTATTAGAAAATTACATAATTTAAATCTGATTTTCATACATTCCATATTTCAATTTTAATATGATTATAATTTGTTGAAAATAGAATCAAAAATGATTACAAAATGCCTGTCTAAATTTGTAACAAAAACATAAGCACAACTAGACCTATTTTACGTTATTTTAAAGCTAAAAAATAAAAGATAAAATATATTACATAGCAAATTACCCAGCACAAGATGACTTAACTCAATTAAGATTTTAGCGATACATTTTACCTATGAAAGCTTCCAAAATAAGTCTTGTAGAATCGAGAATAATGCTAATTTGGTCTGTTCGAAGCTCGCTGGGTTAACAAGCATTTTAAACATAAGTTCATCATGCAGGAGTAATAGGTTTCCATCTCGAGAACAGCGTTTTCAATATGCATTAATATTCATCTAAAATTAATAACATATTTTTGCTATTTTTCCCTTGACGTTTTACAGCAAAGCGTTCGCGTGCATAGCCCCTTGTAGCTTGACTGATGAAACGCCGAGTACGTCACTTCATATCATCGTAATTGGCATACATTTTTAATAAATCTTTTCCACTTTCCGGCGACACAGAGCCGAACAAACCGAAAATCACCTAGACCGTGAGCATTATAATCTGATAACCCCTGCACCTTGCCAGTGAGAAAAATGGGAGTAGAAAATACCAACAACAAAAAACGCAACTAAAACATACATTTCAAAATTACAACTCCCTCCCGCGCATCGGTGTAACCCGTCGCTGGCTCATCCCACCGCCGATGCGCGCGAACCGCTAATTCTATTACGTAGAACCATTTATGCGGAAGTGTGCGTGTGCAAGCCCGGGGAGGCGCTTCGGTAGCCGGCTTAAAAAGAAAGCAACAGCGGGCCGAATCCAGCCACGGGAGCTGGTTTTATTTTTATTTCATTTTATTATGCCACATTTTCCTCCGGAGGTCACGGGGCGCACGGGGGTGGCTCTAGTAGACACTTTTCCACGAATTATACGAACCCGCAACACGCAGAGCAAGTGAGAGTATGGGTGAGTGAGTTGTGTGTGTGTGTGTGTGCGCGCGCCTAGGAAGGAGAATAAAGTCCGTACCATATGGTATCGCCATTTTCACGCTATTTTCCACCCGCTGGTTTTCCACGGGCACTTTGAGCTGCAGTGCAAGAGTGCTGCAGGTTTGGAAAGTTCGTTCCAG
>KZ071263.1:80171-93575 GCA_002091845.1 Anopheles cracens | reverse complement strand
CGCTCAGCTGGCGGCAGCACGGGAAAGTAGAATTCGAATTTCTTGAAAAGCTCTAAACAACACACAAATAATGTCAACAATCCTGCGGGTTGGCCGGCCGTTGTCTCGTATCAGCCTAACGCTAGACAGCGAGCCACGATAGACGGGCGCAAGAGCGTGTGCCGAAAGGGGCTCGAATTACCAAACACACTGCGAGGACGTCGATCCTCCCCGTTCTGGTGGTCGCTCGGGCCTGGTGACAAGATGCAGATGATGGCGGTCCAACCGAGCGAGGGATGGAGCACGTTCGTCGACACTGTACCAGCCTGCCAATGACCTGTCACCGGAGGGGAAAGCGAGACAGAGACGATCCACTGACAGATAGGCGATCGTCCACACAAAGCACAAAACACTGCTCCAAAGCACACTCCGTTCAATATTCAATTACCGATTCTTTCTTCCCGCTCCTCGCCTTGTGCGCCTCCAGGCCTGGAAGATCTAATCGTCCAAAGCCTTCAATAGCCTTCTCCCCGGAGCCGGACGGAGAGACCCCACGAGCTCCCAGAGGCTGAGAATGTGACAAAACGGGGCGATCTTCCTTTTCGGTATTCGTTTCCACGCTCGTCACGTGATTTGACTGTACAAACACAACAACGCCTGATATCGGGCCGCCGTCATCGGTCTTTGTCGGTGACGCTTTGCCGTGCCCGGGTCTGGCTGGGCCGCCGAAAACTCGCTGTAGAAGAGGCGACCGGAGAAAGATCACATCAGGCGATCTCGATTACGTTGCCTGCGGGAGATTGGGGATTTTTGTTCTGTTGACCAGGATCATCCGGCTGGGGGCTCCGAATCATGTTCGTTCGTGTTCTGTTCCAGCGGGTCCCACAGGTGCATTCTTATGTACATTAATTTCTCGTTTCAAGAATGAATCGTCCGCGGGCCGTGATTTGGAGAACCCGAACTTCAATCAGTTTATAGCACGGCAATTCGCAAACCTCATCAGTCATTCACCTTCACCTTGGAGGAAAAGCAGGAAATGGTGATCGGATTCGTAAATGAGGAATGATTAAAACCACATGCCTAGCATCCTTTGCGGTCGTGCCCGTACCTCTGGACCAACGATCCGTTGATGAAAATTTATATACACACGACAACCATATCTCCATCGCGAACCCCGCCTCGCCACGACGAGAAGAACAAAGCGAAAGGATTCCGACGTATTTCCGCAGTTCCTTCATTAGCGTGTGTGCTGTTCGGTCGGTGTCCAGGCGCGCCAGCACCGGGTATGGGAAGCGATATGTAAGACGCACTGACCACGCCGTGAGGGCAATTTATTTACAACTTCCGGGATTTAAGTGGACGACGCTCGGGATAGAGCCGGGCCTCACGCTCTCTCGTGTATCCTGCTTACGAGATCGAAGCTTGCATGCATGTTTTGTGCTCCAGTAGAACTTACTGACGATCATGCTCCCGGAGCTTACAAAAGAACGGCCAACCGCGGGACGGCTAGGATCGGGAAGATACGGACACTGGCGGTGGGCAATTAATAACGGTCAGTTTATAATTATTCTTCTAGCCCGGCCGGGATTTCTGGCGCTCATGAAACTTCAATTGTGACTTCCCTGTTGGGAGCAGTGGCACTGCGCCCGCATGGTCGGCCAGTGAGGGGCACAGTCAGCGAAATATGATGGTCATCATTGCTCATCCTGACCGAGGCGATTCACATGCACATACAACCCAATCAACACCCTTGAAATATGATGTTGAATTTCACGCCACCATTCGAAATCGCTCAACGAATGGCCCACCTCATGTGAAGAGTCATGTGCGGACATTAACGCGACGTGGAGGAACGCTTCTGTAACTTCTTCCCGAACCAGACCGTGGAAGATAGGTCGCGGTGTATCAATCGTGGCTCCTGCTCCAGAACTCTCACTTCCAATTTCACCCGGCCACTTTCGTGGTGGAGGCAACGGCCATGGAAGATCTCAAATCGGACGATCGGCGGCACACGCATCCGTACGATGAAACGACGGCGACTTAATTAGGGACTTAATCCGTGCGGTTCACCGAGAATCGGGCTTGGGAATCGGGGAAATCGGAAGCATGCGCCGCCGCTTGTTGATCGGGCAGCAGCCCGCCACACCCGAATAAGAAAAGCAACTTCACTTTCCCGGCGTGTTTCGATTTCCAGTTTGCCGCGTCTACATTCTACGCCCGAGAACCTTTAATGATGCTTCTGACGATCTCCGCACATACCCGGCCCGGCTTCCTTTCCAATTTCGGGGTTTCTCTTTTCTTTGCATTTTGTTTTCGTTTCGCTGGTGCGTTTCGTTGCTTCCACCGGCTTCCCGGGCTGCAGTTGGATTCGACGCCGACCTCTTGTCAATATCGCAGAGGGCATAATGGACCGCTGGAGTTCACGTCCGTGCCGACCGAGGTTGATTATGAGTTACGACCTTGGGAATCATTATCGTACCGTCCGTATGCGAGCGTCGTTCACGAGGTTCACAGGTGTGTGTGTGTGCGTGCACCTATTGTGGGGTAGTTCAAGCTTATGTTGAGTTATGGTGCGCTCATCGCGCGCGCTGTGATCGTCTTCAATTCCCAGCCGCGCAGCCGAATGGTAGCTGCATGCTCATGTCCGGAATCGCTTGGTACGATCAACAGGGGTTTTAGTTATGTTCTGCTGTAGAGTAGCTCGTAAAAAGGGAAACCCTTTTTACTGCATCCATCGCTATCACGATATGGTCCGATGATCACCCGGTTCTTGTATCTCGCTGTAGTGCCGGGGCGATGAGCTTGATAATCGAATCGAAGCGCAAGTGAGTCGGTGGTAATGGTGAGAGAAATAGATCGTGGCACAACGGCCCGTACGTGATTGTTTGTTGTATGTTACTATTCTTTCGTTCTGATTGCTTCTGCTCTATGGGAGGGCATAAATCGAGGCAATTAAAGTGTTGATCCGGTTCGAAGGACCAAAACAATGAGGTAGCGTGGAAACGAAAAGTTTAGATAGCTCATCAATGTTCTGGTGCGTTCGTTCTTCACCAAGACACATAAGACAGCAGACAATCCTTCTCCCGGCTTATCGTCACGTCAATATTTCACCTCTCACGTTTTGAGGTTAAACCGGCGCGCGGGATGAAAAATGTCAAATTTATTCCAAAACTACAGACACATGCCCTATTGCGTCACGTTCCCATCGCGGCCCGCGGCAATCCCGTTAGCTCTTCCGCCGCAATGCGGATGAATAATGTGGTGGAAAATTCGTTGTTGTCCGTATGAGTCATGTCCGTTTTTGTATTGTTCGTTTCTCTTATCTGTTTGCGAAATACTTTCGTCCACCGCGGTTGCCACACTCGATGCCTCGCAGCTCATTATGCTGCCCGTGCGACGACTGTGGCCACATTCCTTTCGACCTTGACTACTCATGTCACCGAAAACTCTGTCTCTGCCCAGGTTTCGCCGCGTACCGGGCATTCAAGTCTTTCGTCGTCTTTTGCTGTGTGGACTGTGTGAAGATGTATGTCTTCTTCCATCTCGCACAACTCCGCGCGAGGGGTTTCTTATCGTCGCCGGTAACGATTGCCTCATTCGTCCTTTTTCCGTCCGTGCCCCTCCCGCATACGGCTGGAAATCTCTGCAAACTATCGCGATTGTAGGCTCCGTTGGTGTGCGTGATGTGCTTGGCTGTGCTTTTTTGTTGTTGTTGTTGCACTCGCCACACCAACCGGTTTATCATTCGCCTCGACCGCGGACCGCAAAGCCTTGCTCTCGGGGTTTGTTTTGTGCTGCCCGTTTTTGGTGCCTCCGGTGGAGGCTTTTTAAAGTGCCTCCGGATAGTAACGGCACGACGAAGCGTGGCAGGTTTCGAACGCAGGTGGTAGATCGGGCCGGGCGAGTTCCCCCCGTTCGACGGGCGTAAAAATATCAATGTTTTATTGCTGTTGCTACTGCGCCCGGGCTAGATAAACGCGCGAACTCCTGATGATAGGATGACGATGATGGGACGCCCGTCCAGCAGATCTTCCCGGCGCGGAGGTAGCGGAAATCGATTGCATTCCCCCTCGGTTTGCCCGGTTCGACACAGTGTTCATGGGTGACGTCGGACTCAGTGCCGGATCGGAGCGAAAGCAAAGCGATAATCCAAAGCCGGAGGGAACCTGTGCGGAGGAGACTGCGTCAATTTTATGGCTCAACGCGCTTGAGTCAACTTTTTTGAGTTTCTGTTTCTCTTCCACGAGCGCTCCACGATCCATCGCGCAGGTTGTATTTTTACCAGTTTGTTTTCTTTCTCTCCCAACCGCTTGTTTGACGACGCTGGCGATGCCTATCAGCGTTTCGAGCGGGATGCGAAATATATATCTCCGTTGCCCTCCGGGCTATACTCGAACCTAAAGGCTCGCACCGGCAGCCGGTTAGTTCAACGCTCAAGGACGTTCGGTTCGGCGGGCCGGAGACGGTGCGGTGCGCGCAGGAATTCCGGAACGAAACAGCAAGCCTCCCATGTCAACGTTCGGCATGCCGGCACGGTTCGCTGCCGTGAACGCTGGCAGTATTGACATCTCCAAGGACTCCCGGCAACACTGGCTGGCTGGCTGGCTCCACCGCTCACTAATGACGTTAAGCGATTTGTCATCGGAACGGTGCGAGCTGGGCTGTGTGTCTGTGTGTGCATAAGAAGGTGCTGAAAGTGGCCGCTCCGCTTGAGCTGATCGTCACGAAAACAAGCGGGCGAACGTTATGTTGTCGTCAAGTCCGGACGACAGGTTCGGTTTTGCTGGAATGTTTGAGCAAACGAGACCCAAACGAGATCTTCTTGCGAGCGGATGCAACTTTGTATGTGCGTCCAGTGTTGCCTAGCGATGTTGGCCGCTGCGTGGATGTACGATATTCATCCTTATACGAGCAGGAATTACTCAGCTACAAAAGAGAAAAAAAACAATAACAACATGTCATGTAGCATGTCCACGACTGTAGCGTGTGGCACTCTTGGAACGTTTTGTGGTCTAGACTCTCAGACCTGGACGATGAACATGTCACAATCACCGCGATAAACGATATAAGCCTTACTCTCCGGCGGACAAAAACTTATCAAAACGCGATCGCGGTTGTCTAGTGCGCTAGCACTTCCTATGGACATGAAGCTCCCGGAGGAATGGATCCATCTCTCCCTCTCGGTGATCGTGATCGGAGCAAGGTATAACAAGCATGTAGCACATTCCAACGTGCCCGACACAGCGAACGCATCTCCCGCTCTTATTACATCACCGTTTAGGGTCGCCTCCTTCACCCCGGTGATGTCCCGGACATGGATGATGACGAGCGCACCGTGATCTACGGTGCACGACGATGCGACGACGTCCCTCGTTCTTATAAATTCTTGCGAGTACGTGCAACAATGATGAAGCAGCTACTGCACAGATACACCGCACGTACCCTAGAACCGGACCGGGGCGATCTTGCGTGATCTAGGCTCCGGCGTGCCCGGAGCGCTAGCTCGTGTTGCCTTCCAGGTTTCTTTATCGATTCGATCGGACTGCGTTGACCAGAGTCCCCCGACGTCAGAAGCGGGTTTTGTTTTTCTTCTGAGCACGGCGTTGCGTTCTAATGCAGCATGCAACATGCGGGAATGAAGTTTTTGCCCTTTATCAGCCGGCCGCCCAAGAACCGGACGCTCTAGAATCGCGATCGAATCGAAATCGATCGATCGACAGAAACGGTACTCTCTGCTGGGATGGGTTACCTACGCATATGTGACAGGCCACACGAGACGGCGAGACGAGACCCCAAACGGGTTTACCGTACGCGGTGGTGCATTCAGACCGCAAAAAAAACCCCTCCGGAGAGGTTCGACCTGCTTTTGTCGCGTCGAATAATATTACCCGGCGTCGAATGGATCGCCCCCAAGAACGCGCGTCCGTGGCCCGTCGGAAGTCGGTGTGCTTGAAATGGAATTGAATTTCCAACCATTAGAGCAGTGCCGTGGGTGCGGGAGTGTGCGCTCGCGCGATACTGATAAGTTATGTTTGGGCGTTCGGGGCGTTCGTCCTTAAATCGGTGCGACGCACGGGCACGGCCACTCTCGGGAAACCGCTGCCGCCCGTCCAATCAACCGTTCGAGAGGGGAACTTGATTTATTTCCCGTGATCTGTGGTCTATCTGTTGGCCGGGTCGGGAATTTATGTCAACTAGCGGGCGCGACCAGGCGACCTCAGCAGGCTGCTCATCCGCCGGGACAGATCCCGATCCCGAGTGGTGGTGTGGAATATTGGCTGTGGTCTGCGGCGATCTGCTAGAACGCGGCTTGTGGCGGCCTACAGCAACGGGTGGTAAGAAGTCGTATTTCTAAGTTTGTCCCTCGCCTTCCGTTAGATTTATGTAACACTGGCACTTGGTGCCCGGGTGCATAATTTATGCCTTTTTTATCACTTAATCAAAAAGGCTTTTCGGCCCGAAGATGGATTTCCGGAGGGTCATATGTTGTGAAAACACATGGCTCATTGCAAAGCCGCAGAAATTTCACTTCTGGGCGACAGTGACGACGACGACGACGACAAATTGGAGAATTAGCTGACGCGGCATGCTAAGGCCCGTGAAGGTCTCGATGGTGTTGCGCGCTACAATTGCAGGCACGGTAATCAAGTTATTTTGTAATTTAACTTTATCGACATCGTTCGGATTTGGACGGTGGTAGTCGGGTCGAGGTGGCGCTGAAAATCCAGGACTAATTTCGATTATTTATGTATTTTGCATTTAATTTTATGCTGGTACCAGCATGAGAACCGTGTTTATGGAAGATGTTTCACCCAGTGCGAGTAGATAATCCTTGTTCAAAAGTTATTCCTCTCCACACCAACATCAATCTCCTCAACTGAGCCATAATAATAGGCGAGATTTTTGTTTCGCCCTATTTCTCCAAAAACCCACACGGAAGTCCAAAACGTTCGTTTTGTTTGCCTAGGGTTTGCCGTTACTTCCGCCCCTATAAACCCGGGTGAGAGAAGAACCCATACCCAACGGTACCCCACAGGAATCCAAGAGGGACGTTCCCGCACACAGGCTAGGTCTAAATTTAAAACACATCCTCCAGTGCCGGTCGGTACTTCCGAGGCCGACGGTTCCGGTGGACCTTTTTCGGTGTGATTTAACTGGCGTGTTCTCTAAAAATAAACACCCATAAGGCGAGGTGTCTGGTCGGCTCGGAAGTTGTCCTTTTGTCCCCTCAGTCGAACCGTTTGTTTTCCTTTCTCTGTCTTCCTTTTCAATATCCGGTTCGATGAGCATTACGAGCATCCCGCCCGGAATGTCCTCGGATGCAGGAAATAGATGTTGATGAAAAAATGCTGTTACCTGGCGAATGGAAATTACAGTGCGCTGGTGTGAATGTGTGAAGGTGTTGACAATGTGCAGTAATATTGCAGAAAAAGGATGATTCGAATTTTCAACATTTTTCGCATGCATACCGTGCGAAACATTCGTGCTGCGAAATTGATATTGCTGCGTCGGCACGCTCGTTTGAATCCCTTTTGGAAGCCGAAATTAAATTCCAACACAATTAATCCCTCGAAAAAGGTCGCCGCGCCGAGGGCTTTCTTACGTGGATAGACATTTCAAACATAAACAAAATAGTTTGTTCGATGTAAAGAGTTTTAAACGTGACGAGAACATGCTGCCGACGAAGAAAACACAACGTCAAAAGGAATGAAAGCTTTCCAGCGCAGCTAAATTCGCCGACACGCCGGTGGGTCCTCAATTATTTCGGTATTAAAAGATCATTAAAGACCATCAAAACGCGATCACGGACCATGCAGTGTGGTGTGTTTTGATGCTTCCTGGTTTCATTTTGGAAGACGCTCAACAAGCCATATGTTATATTATTATAATTAATTGATTCTTAATTTTAAACCACATAATATTGGTATAATTTTTTGCCATGTTTTGTACGATGACTTGTTGGGATAATGATACAGGCCTTTGTGTGGCTTTCGAATGTTCGAAGCTCTTTGTTTGAAGGAAACAGAATGGTATGATCTACCAAAAAACAAATAGAAACGAACTGATAGTTTGACATCTGTTGTATATGCAATAGAAATTTGCATCAAGTCACTATTATGCGAGACTCTCTGGCTATGAATCACCATAGCGAAGCTATTACAGATCTACTCCCGGAACGCTAGCAAGGTTAGGCATCATGATCATAATTAAAAATTATTACTACTTTTATTAGCTCCATAAAACTTGAGGTGTAGATGCAGAGATATCTTTTAACGTCCCGCCCGGGTTGGCTTACATCATGGCCTCCAACTACATGGGAAATACGGTCATCCTAACCTCTTTGTTTGCTTTTCACCACAGGAAGCAAATCTAAAGCCACGGCTTCGAGCACAACTATCTGCATATTAACGTCCGACCGTGCGTTCCAAACAAAACTAGAAATGGAACCTCAATACCTGAACCGAGCGAGCGCTTGGGATTAATAATATCATCTTGTACTCTCGCGCGAGATGCGATACTTTATCGCGTAATGAGCTACGCACAGGGACGGAAAGCAAGAAGGAGACCGATTGGGAGCACATTTCGTGTAATGAGATGAGCTCCGGTTTTATTTTACCCCGTGCAGATTACGTTTATTATTGTTTCGCATGAAAAACATTATTAGTACCAGCCAAGCAAGTACAACCCTTTCGACACCTTTTCATCACGACCACGATTGCCCGGGCGTTCAGTTAGTTGGCGGGAAAAAAACGGGTGGGTTGTGCAACGAGCGAGTAAAACTAATTACACCGTTTTTGGCCCTCAAAGAGGCATTTAATTTCCATCGGGTTCGGTGTGCTTCGGTGCTTCGCGGACTTCGCTGGGGGAGATTTGGGGTCGATTGTGGATTGCGAAAATGACGGCGCATGACGGTCGGTACATTCGGTACGGTACGAATGAACTCCCAGGAATGCAACTGCAGTGCTGCATTTTCTGCTTGAGTGTGATCCAAAAACGAACCCTAGCACAAAACAAGCGATTAAGTGTGCGGAAAGCATTCTTTCCCTTTTGTTCGAAGCCTAGGAGAAGCGCTTAAGCGTTCATTAAAGCGCGCTTTAAACAATCCCTGCGTATGCGTGCGCTCCTTTTTTCAGACATTCCCGCCACCACAATAGCCGTATTGTTCCGCATAGGCCCGGGCACAAGAAAGTAATCCACACGAGCCAGCCAGCCAGCCAGC
Source organism: Anopheles cracens (assembly GCA_002091845.1). Taxonomy (NCBI): domain Eukaryota; kingdom Metazoa; phylum Arthropoda; class Insecta; order Diptera; family Culicidae; genus Anopheles; species Anopheles cracens. Next base: position 84,376 of record KZ071263.1, on the reverse strand, counting down.
AGCAGCAGCCGCAAAAGCATAATTAAACCGACAAATGGACAAAGGAGAGATTAATGGCACATTTGCACCTTCGCAACCGGGGAGGGTGGCTCACGGCCTGCACCGAATGGTAAAAGGTAGCAGAGGACGAAAAAAAAACAGAGGTGCTCCATTCCAGGCTCGTTTGTTTCTGGCCCACAACTGCCGGCAAAACGTTCTTTATCACACCGCGGCGAAAGGTGCGAAAAGCGTTTGCTGGTTTTGCTTTGCTGGTTCACCTCGTTCGTGGCGTGAAATTAAATGCGCCGTGGAAGAATTCGCGATGAAGACGGGAAATGATGGATTGTGTTGCATTGACGCAAAACTTGGAAGAAAGCTGAGGTTTCCATTCGTTTGTGATCATTATGCTTTGCGTAATCCATTTAAAACTGGGAAATTTGGTTAAAAAAATAGTTAGAAGACTCGCTTTTAAAGAATTAATCCGGTTCGAAGGACCAAAACAATGAGGTAGCGTGGAAACGAAAAGTTTAGATAGCTCATCAATGTTCTGGTGCGTTCGTTCTTCACCAAGACACATAAGACAGCAGACAATCCTTCTCCCGGCTTATCGTCACGTCAATATTTCACCTCTCACGTTTTGAGGTTAAACCGGCGCGCGGGATGAAAAATGTCAAATTTATTCCAAAACTACAGACACATGCCCTATTGCGTCACGTTCCCATCGCGGCCCGCGGCAATCCCGTTAGCTCTTCCGCCGCAATGCGGATGAATAATGTGGTGGAAAATTCGTTGTTGTCCGTATGAGTCATGTCCGTTTTTGTATTGTTCGTTTCTCTGATCTGTTTGCAAAATACTTTCGTCCACCGCGGTTGCCACACTCGATGCCTCGCAGCTCATTATGCTGCCCGTGCGACGACTGTGGCCACATTCCTTTCGACCTTGACTACTCATGTCACCGAAAACTCTGTCTCTGCCCAGGTTTCGCCGCGTACCGGGCATTCAAGTCTTTCGTCGTCTTTTGCTGTGTGGACTGTGTGAAGATGTATGTCTTCTTCCATCTCGCACAACTCCGCGCGAGGGATTTCTTATCGTCGCCGGTAACGATTGCCTCATTCGTCCTTTTTCCGTCCGTGCCCCTCCCGCATACGGCTGGAAATCTCTGCAAACTATCGCGATTGCAGGCTCCGTTGGTGTGCGTGATGTGCTTGGCTGTGGTTTTTTGTTGTTGTTGTTGATGTTGTTCTGCACTCGCCACACCAACCGGTTTATCATTCGCCTCGACCGCGGACCGCAAAGCCTTGCTCTCGGGGTTTGTTTTGTGCTGCCCGTTTTTGGTGCCTCCGGTGGAGGCTTTTTAAAGTGCCTCCGGATAGTAACGGCACGACGAAGCGTGGCAGGTTTCGAACGCAGGTGGTAGATCGGGCCGGGCGAGTTCCCCCCGTTCGACGGGCGTAAAAATATCAATGTTTTATTGCTGTTGCTACTGCGCCCGGGCTAGATAAACGCGCGAACTCCTGATGATAGGATGACGATGATGGGACGCCCGTCCAGCAGATCTTCCCGGCGCGGAGGTAGCGGAAATCGATTGCATTCCCCCTCGGTTTGCCCGGTTCGACACAGTGTTCATGGGTGACGTCGGACTCAGTGCCGGATCGGAGCGAAAGCAAAGCGATAATCCAAAGCCGGAGGGAACCTGTGCGGAGGAGACTGCGTCAATTTTATGGCTCAACGCGCTTGAGTCAACTTTTTTGAGTTTCTGTTTCTCTTCCACGAGCGCTCCACGATCCATCGCGCAGGTTGTATTTTTACCAGTTTGTTTTCTTTCTCTCCCAACCGCTTGTTTGACGACGCTGGCGATGCCTATCAGCGTTTCGAGCGGGATGCGAAATATATATCTCCGTTGCCCTCCGGGCTATACTCGAACCTAAAGGCTCGCACCGGCAGCCGGTTAGTTCAACGCTCAAGGACGTTCGGTTCGGCGGGCCGGAGACGGTGCGGTGCGCGCAGGAATTCCGGAACGAAACAGCAAGCCTCCCATGTCAACGTTCGGCATGCCGGCACGGTTCGCTGCCGTGAACGCTGGCAGTATTGACATCTCCAAGGACTCCCGGCAACACTGGCTGGCTGGCTGGCTCCACCGCTCACTAATGACGTTAAGCGATTTGTCATCGGAACGGTGCGAGCTGGGCTGTGTGTCTGTGTGTGCATAAGAAGGTGCTGAAAGTGGCCGCTCCGCTTGAGCTGATCGTCACGAAAACAAGCGGGCGAACGTTATGTTGTCGTCAAGTCCGGACGACAGGTTCGGTTTTGCTGGAATGTTTGAGCAAACGAGACCCAAACGAGATCTTCTTGCGAGCGGATGCAACTTTGTATGTGCGTCCAGTGTTGCCTAGCGATGTTGGCCGCTGCGTGGATGTACGATCTTCATCCTTATACGAGCAGGAATTACTCAGCTACAAAAGAGAAAAAAAAACAATAACATGTCATGTACCACGTCCACGACTGTAGCGTGTGGCACTCTTGGAGCGTTTTGTGGTCTAGCCTCTCAGACCTGGACGATGAACATGTCACAATCACCGCGATAAACGATATAAGCCTTACTCTCCGGCGGACAAAAACTTATCAAAACGCGATCGCGGTTGTCTAGTGCGCTAGCACTTCCTATGGACATGAAGCTCCCGGAGGAATGGATCCATCTCTCCCTCTCGGTGATCGTGATCGGAGCAAGGTATAACAAGCATGTAGCACATTCCAACGTGCCCGACACAGCGAACGCATCTCCCGCTCTTATTACATCACCGTTTAGGGTCGCCTCCTTCACCCCGGTAATGTCCCGGACATGGATGATGACGAGCGTACCGTGATCTACGGTGCACGACGATGCGACGACGTCCCTCGTTCTTATAAATTCTTGCGAGTACGTGCAACAATGATGAAGCAGCTACTGCACAGATACACCGCACGTACCCTAGAACCGGACCGGGGCGATCTTGCGTGATCTAGGCTCCGACGTGCCCGGAGCGCTAGCTCGTGTTGCCTTCCAGGTTTCTTTATCGATTCGATCGGACTGCGTTGACCAGAGTCCCCCGACGTCAGAAGCGGGTTTTGTTTTTCTTCTGAGCACGGCGTTGCGTTCTAATGCAGCATGCAACATGCGGGAATGAAGTTTTTGCCCTTTATCAGCCGGCCGCCCAAGAACCGGACGCTCTAGAATCGCGATCGAATCGAAATCGATCGATCGACAGAAACGGTACTCTCTGCTGGGATGGGTTACCTACGCATATGTGACAGGCCACACGAGACGGCGAGACGAGACCCCAAACGGGTTTACCGTACGCGGTGGTGCATTCAGACCGCAAAAAAAACCCCTCCGGAGAGGTTCGACCTGCTTTTGTCGCGTCGAATAATATTACCCGGCGTCGAATGGATCGCCCCCAAGAACGCGCGTCCGTGGCCCGTCGGAAGTCGGTGTGCTTGAAATGGAATTGAATTTCCAACCATTAGAGCAGTGCCGTGGGTGCGGGAGTGTGCGCTCGCGCGATACTGATAAGTTATGTTTGGGCGTTCGGGGCGTTCGTCCTTAAATCGGTGCGACGCACGGGCACGGCCACTCTCGGGAAACCGCTGCCGCCCGTCCAATCAACCGTTCGAGAGGGGAACTTGATTTATTTCCCGTGATCTGTGGTCTATCTGTTGGCCGGGTCGGGAATTTATGTCAACTAGCGGGCGCGACCAGGCGACCTCAGCAGGCTGCTCATCCGCCGGGACAGATCCCGATCCCGAGTGGTGGTGTGGAATATTGGCTGTGGTCTGCGGCGATCTGCTAGAACGCGGCTTGTGGCGGCCTACAGCAACGGGTGGTAAGAAGTCGTATTTCTAAGTTTGTCCCTCGCCTTCCGTTAGATTTATGTAACACTGGCACTTGGTGCCCGGGTGCATAATTTATGCCTTTTTTATCACTTAATCAAAAAGGCTTTTCGGCCCGAAGATGGATTTCCGGAGGGGTTTTGTTTAAGTAGACCACCTTCTAAACTTTAAAACAGGGTAGGTAATACGATATTGGTTTGTTTGGAACATTAGTTATCTGTTCTCTTCGTTGGTTTGCATGTACATTGTGGATCTGGATGATTTATGCTGGTCTATCTGCAACCAGCTCTTTCGAGTATCCAAAGACTTTCAACGATATCTTGAAATGGCTAATAACGTCCGCATTGGGCATATCCGTT
>KZ071263.1:54031-64046 GCA_002091845.1 Anopheles cracens | reverse complement strand
GGCAATGTCAAAGACAGAAGGAGTTGTGTTGATGATCTGGTGGTGATGATCTTCCCACAATCAAATTCACGTAGCGAAAGGTTGCATATGACGGTATCAGAATGATGTCGTATACTATGAACTCATCATCTGCAAAGAAAACTATCATAGGCAAAGTTGTACATTTTCATCTAATAATAAAGATTTTTGTCTATCTATTATTCCATTACCTCTCTAAGTTTTACACCACATCAACTTATATAATACTCTTGCATGCACACGACGTCCATTTCTGTTTCGAACCCTGCTCACGTCCCATTCGCGCCACCTGTGTAGGATAAGCGCAAACGCTAGCCGTTGCCGTTTCGGCCAGCAAATGACACCATCATGATGTCTGAACCACCCACAACTATTACAACGAAAAGGGCTCCTTCTGCGAGCCGCCCGAAGCTTTGACGTCGGCCCGAGTGGCCGGCGACAGGGTAATTGAAATGTTTAGTAACACAGATAGCACTGGGTGGAATGGAACTGTCGCGTCTCTCGGGGACGCGCCGCCTACACCTACGAAACGGTTACGGACACTACCCAGAGGCCACCGATCGCACGATAAAGCAGGTAGGCACAGGAACGGCCGGGAAAGGGCTCAAAATCCTTCCGAAGGGTACGACGAAGGGCCACTCTTTGACCGGGGTTTATGGTGTCTGAGCCGGTGGTCTCGGCGAGCACCGACACTCGTCTCGACCGACCGATAATCGGGCCAACCTTCTGGGTCGCGGGGTTTAGAGCCGCCGTTCGTAGGGCCAGCTTACCCCGAGGGCAAATAAATTGTCCATTAAGGAAGTCACTTTATCTGGGTGAGAGAACATTATCGCAGCAGTATATTTTCGAAGTGTCTCGCACCGTACCTGCCACAATTTTGTGAAGCAATAGCGTTCCTAGAGATACTGAAACAGAAAATTCGTTGGAATCTTCTGCGACATTAAGAGCACCACCGTGGCCAAGAATGCAAGTGATCCTCTGATTGATCTATCGTTGTCGCAATTGTTGAAAACCATCGTAAAGCGTAAATCTCGCACCTAACCCCCGTCGGCACGTTTTGGGTGTTCCCAACACACGGGCAATTAATATTCATGCGAACAAACAACAACCCTTGTGAGGTTGTTTACACCCGCTGCAACCTCAACCGATACCGGCCCGATGTTTAACATACATTCCGCAGGCCATGCTCAAACCCGCCGGCCCGAACACTTGGTGCATTCCACCAAATAAAATATGTCTATTTAAGCTCTCCCACCCAGCAAAAACTACACCGTTTTGCCGATGGAATGCTTGCGCTAGCGGAAAGTGCTCCGGCGTGGTGCGCAGTATCGGCGTGCTTGGTGAGCACGCCGGAGCATGCAGTACGATCGGTGGCGGTGGAATTTAATCGCTTTTTTTTCACCAAATGACAATATCTTAGGGCGGCAGGCTCTACCGTACTGTGTACTGTGGTTGGTCATTTATTTTGTACTCGATTTTTTGTTCGCATGCTTAAATCCCATCAGGTGTTCGGTGTGTGAACCGAGCCGGTCTACCTTGTGAAGGTAAACGGTGCATGCACGTGTGTGATGCTGTCGCAGCAGGGATAGAGCGCATTGAACAATTAATCCATCGGAAAAGTCATGATCACCCACTGCACCGTTAAGCTTTTAGTCATAAAAATGTTCTCACCTTGAATCCTGAATAGTCGCGATCGTAAAAGGCATTAGAACATTCTTTTCTTCACGGTTTCATTGCGGGACAGACGGTATGCCTCGTAAAAGTTACAGCTAATTGTTAATAAATCGTTTAAAAAGAGGGTTGTCTATTGCTCAGTTGGCCATAATTAATTATGATTGTGGAGTTTTTGGTTGGTCATTTGGTTTACAAAAAGAAACGTTCCATTTATAACGATAACGCATAAACAAATAAATAAATAAATATCGAGTTCTACGACCTGTTGGAGAGAAATTCTTGCCAAATGCAATAATAAGTGCCACTGTTAGCTCTGATGTTGGTTTCCGGTGTTGCTTTGAACTATCTACAGACTAGACCTGACAATTGGATTACCATATTTTACGATCGGTAGTGAAGATCGACCAGCATGCCGACCAACAACAAGAGATGCTGAGAAAACGATGAAAAATTATCTCGAATGTGATATTTTGCACACTCTACTAGAAACCTAATGAAGGTTTGCGTTTAGGTAAAAAAAAATCTATAAAAGGAACGTATCTTTTTGTATAATTGAGTACAAAAGTTATTATTCAAATCTTAGCTACCATTAGGTGCTAACAACTGCGGTAGATCATTTACGTCCCCTATTTTCCTCCTTTCCTGAATAAAGGATCATAAAAGTACACTCATTTTCGTATGAAATCGATAACAATTGAATTTAAAATAGTGTTGGAATAGAGAAAAAAATAACAATGCAACACTACTCGTAAAGATGAGCCGTTTATCACCGGTTGAAACATTATGCTTTGCATAATATTAACAAGCTGAAAAAATAATGCGCTGCACCTACAGCGCACGTGCTTCACGTGCCGTTCAAATTAACAGTTTGATACTTAGCTTCCATGAGCTCATGAATGATTCAACCTAGCCGGGTGTAGAATTAATTCTTACTGCGCTTAAACACCGTTCGTAACGAGCGATAAGACGTGGCGGACCTGGCTGCTTGCCTACGCTCCTCTGTTTGCCGTTGCGTTTGTGAAAGAATTTCCTCCCGGCTTCAAAACAACAGATCTTGGCACACATCCCAATTAGGTGCCTGAAGCACGGGTTAGCGTCATCGTTTCCCGAAAGCCCGAAAAGATCAACGCAGCTCATAAAACACGAAATTGCGATGTCACATGCGATGCGAGCACCATTCCGGCGTCTTTGGGCCTCGCAGTCGTCATGGGACGGCGCGTCCAACTGACCAAGTTTCCCACCGTTTATGCGCTCGGGTGAGTGTAACGCCGGTAATAAAAGCAAACCAACAACAAAAAAACAACCTCCCTGCCGGACGGACGGCCCGAAATGTAAGGCCATGGTGATGATTAAAACCTGAAGCCGCGTGGTGCATAAATCGTTCCGTGAGCGTATTGCGGTCAGGTTCAGGTACGATTGGTGGCGTGCGTGTACTAGCTGGTAACGAAGCCAGCAAATGATGACAATGTTGGGCAACCGCGACCTGCTGCACGAAATGATAAACATCTAACATTTGGCCGGGGTTGAGATTGATCCCCGTGGTCGCTTGATTGCGGTGGTGCAATATGGTGGCTCAGAATTTTGCCAAATTTTTGAAAACATCAACCTTGTGAAATAAAGTTCGGTGGGAGTTTTAGTTTTTTGTGTAAATCTTAACTGCTTGAAGAGGCAGCTCACATTAACCTACCGCAAAAAAGGGCAAGACCGGATGCGTTTTAAAGTCTCACCCTTTTTTTTCGGATCTTCGTTTGCTTCCGCAAACATGATCTTCGCGAAGAACTCAGAGAAGACCTCTTTCAAAGTCCGCGCGCAACAGATGACAGCCGTACAGCCGCATGCAGAAGCAAATGTGAGACAAACGAAGAAAACAAAAAAAAGCGAGCAGTTTGCAAACCTATAAAAGTGAAAACCAAAACGGCTCCAAAGTTGCTGCAGACAAAAAAAAACAAAACCCGAGCAAGAGTGGTGCAATTTTCAACACAAAAAACAGCAAAAAACATACTTTAACATCCTTTTCGGGTAGGTTCCCAGGCCGCCCATGCGGATGGATGGCATCTCAATTTCCCTTTCCGTTTTTTTTGCGCTTTTGTGCACTTTCCATAATTTCAATATGAAATGATCCCTTTACTCGGTGCGGCTGGCTTCGACCAACAAATAAAAAATGCCCAACCTCATTGCGCTTTTTTCTCTGAGGCTTGCTTGGGCCCCAACCAACGCATATCGCACCATCTGGGCCGGATGGATCGATCGCGCCGAAGATCGATCGAGCCGGCACCGAACGGGGAGCCACCCGAGATGGACCATTTTGTGGCCATTTTCACGACCCGTTTCCCAGCGCAAGGAAGCGGAGCGTTGTGGATAATTAATAATGGAAGAATGGGCATGGTTTGGCGACTGATTGAAACTGCGCGCCTCGCTGGTCCCAGTGGTCCAGTTTTAGCACCCGATCGACCATGTGTGCGTCTGGAGGCGACTTCAGGCAGGGCGAGAAGGGGATAGACTTTACTAGGTCGGATTGCTCCCGTAGCGACGAGGAAAGCCTGCCAGCCTGCAAAAATGCTTCCGTTGACGATCCGGTAGCGCTGATGGTGCTGGCGAAGCAGACAAGCGGAGCGTTGGAGAGGGCGCAGATTGGATTAAACCAACCGTGCCGGATCGGATCGCTCACGTTGGTCCACCGCGGAGTAATTAGATCTCGAGGGAAGCAAGGTGTGTTTAAAATATGAGCTTTATACGCCGCGAAGATTCACCGGTGAGACACTTTACACCGGATCTACTGGATGGGGTATTGCGTTTCTTCTGAGGAAGCCCTAACTGACACCTGTTATGGAGGTTATGCGAGGTGTTTGTTTACAAACTTTGTCCAAAAGGTATACAAAAGGCTGCTTGCTAAAACCTGCGACTCTGCAAAATGCTTATGTTGTGACATTTATTGTGTTGCTTGGTGTTCCATGTGTCAAAATTGCTTAATTGTATGCAATAGTACAAACATTTTCTCTAGCATTACAAAATATATATTGAATATTTTTGAAACATGTATCGGATTTAATTACAATGCCCAACTCGAAATTTATTACCTATCTGAGGTACAATTTTGGGTCTAAATATGTTATAATACCAGTTTTTTTTAATACTACTACCAAGTTAGTACAAAGTTTTTTCTCACAGATGGCGCTCTATCGTTTTAGTCAGATAAATGACAGATTAGTCAGATAAAAGACAGTGTTCATAACTATTATAAGCAGGAAAAGGAGACATTGAATTGTAACTTGCTGATAGATTTGTGGAAAATTGCTCCACCGGTTTCATTGTCAAATCATTGGCAATGTTCAATCTCCCCCATTCCAAAGCACATTCGAATACTGTAACCTTCATTCATGTCGGGTCCACGTACACTCCCTGCCGCTGAAGATCCATCCAAAATAAACTAAAGGTTCGACCCTCAAATACACCCCCAGAAGACCGGGCACCCTTTTCGGAGAGCGAACGCAATGGTAATGACAAAGCCAATATTACCTCTTTCTATTCAACAAAACTTCATCACGCGGTTTTGCACGCTCCTCATGCCGCCCTATGTGGTAACGACCGCCGATCGTTTGGGGCGCATTCTACATCGCGCAGCTTGTGGTCCAATTCCATCCCCGTCAGGGCAGGGCTAGCCTTCCTTCGGTCGTCTTCTCCCCTGTGGGGACAAGTAATTGGAAAGCAATTTGTTTCTATTTTCTCTAGAAGCGGCCCCGGCACAATGAGCGGAGTGTAAGAATTCATCCTACTTAAAACTTCCTTGAGTGTGTTTGTGTGATGGGTTTTCTAATCTTTCGGCTCATCTTCGGCTGGTGCCCATTCCTTGACGGAAAAATCGTTTGATGCTCACGGCGATCGTGGAGGGAGGCTACCACGGTCGTGTAAATTGCTTTCTTCCCATCCACATGTCGGGTAAAAGTGTCTAGTGCTAGCCTCCCAAAAGCGTACACCGAAAAGATGCTCCATACAAAAGTCGAGAGTTTGTTTCTGATTCCACCCCAAAAAAAAACAGCGTTTCGTTTAAATATGTAAACTATTACAGCCGGTGCCGCACGTTATGATTGATGCATTTATGCTCCGGGTGAGGTGCTGCTGGATTCCGTACTAGACGCAGCAATTACGCAGGTACAATCATCGCAGGAGATAAATTGTTCGCAGCGTGGTGCGTTGTGGCTGTGGCGAGAAAGGTCAGCGGCAGCAGTCGCAATTATGGTGCGTCGCGGTGGGCGCCCGCCTGAGTGTCCCAAACGGAACGTATGACGTGAGCCGGCCGGATGCCTCGCACGCCTATGGGCTGCCGATGGCATTTCGTCAGCTTCTGCTGTTACTAAATCTTAACTGCCCGCCTCTAATGCCTGCAGGTGCGAGAAGTCTTTGGCCTTAATCTTGTGATGGGAGAAGAGTTCGCTGGGGCAAGTTTGCTAGTGTGGACTCGCTAGCTTGGATCATCGAGGAGGTCTACTTTGTTGATGTGTAGGCAAGCGCAGTTGGTGGGATGACCATGCGAAGGTTACTTGACTATAAGGGTCGATGATCATTGACTGGTTAGAGTGTGCTTAAAGTAGGCATTTTATTTGATAATGTGACATATCAATGGCCCGATTTGAATAGTTTTATCTATAGATACTACTAAATACTCCAGATATCCTTGGAGACAACAATGTCTAATCCGTACTCAATGACAACAATAACGCCAATCTAATATTTATACACTTAGAGGAGGTATCACTCTAAGTAGATGGAATACAAACCCTACTTCTTTTCTTGAATATGTATAAGCTGATGAATCACTATCATCCATCTTTCAAATCTGACATCAACACCTAAAACTTTGACATTATGTTCCGTACAAGCACTCCATTACAACAAGAAAACAAAACACCTTACACAACCACCGCGAAACGCTTCACCTGGTGTGGAATTGAAACCTTCCTAAACTATTACGCGCAGCGCCTATCAGCGCCAAACAATCTCGGGTAGAAAAATTGCGCGTTAATTGTTTTTTAATTCGTTCAAACACACATGATACGCTCCACGGTGCATCTGAGCTGCCACCGTGTACTGCCGGGTTTGAAAAATGATCATAATGCATTCATTAGACGGTTAAAATTTCACGCGAGTTTATCATTGACCGTAGCGACACACGCTCGGACACGGGCTGAGAGATCGTGTGTTGTGATGTTTGCAGCTTTCCGGCATTCATCATCATCTCGCGTTCCCGTTTTCGTTTGAGGGGTTTCAATTTATGTGCGTTAATTGCACGCATATTTCAGCCCAGTTTGTACCGTGATCTTTATCAGTTTTTAAACCATTTCTTCGAACTTCCAAGAGTGCGTTAGAATCCGCATTCAAGCGCTCCTCCTATTTCGCAGCATCCTGCCCTTGGCGCGATCGATCGTACCTTCCATTACGTGCACCCATCATCGCAAACTGCGCCACCGGGTGCCAAGATTCCAAGAATAAAGAAATCGCTAAACAACATGTCCATCCCACGATCTCGGCTGCACCGCAGCGCTGCACGTTTGATGAGGACCAATTTTCAAATTACTGAACCACGCGATTCTCGTCCCCATTCTCGTGTGCCCGCGCGAAACGGCGAAGGTGATGCGAGAACGATCAAACGATCGCCGAGATTCAACAGCAACACCGGTAGCATTGGCGATGGTCGTGCTTACGGCCACCAGTTTTTGGACCCGCTCGATCGTGCAGGCACTAATTTTGCGGGCAAACAATTATTGGCGCCCGCATTCATCTTGAAACATTGTCTTCGGCGGCGGAACTCGGATGGCTTCCCACCGAAGCGAACGAGCCAAACTGTTCGAGCCAGTGTCCCAAAAAAGAGGCCCAACCTCTGATCGGCACATTAAATAGGGGAAAAAATTGCTACACAAATTTCCTTTTCGTTTTTTGTTGTTGAGAACCACACGCTAATAGCTTAATAATTGAAATATCAATTTGGAAGTAGCTTCGAAGTGCTTTTCACCATTTGCCTTTATTCGCGCCAGCGAGCGGGGAGAAAATGGCCCCTTAATCGACAATCGCATCGTGCGGCAATTTATGGGGCTTAATCGGGAATCGTTTCGTTCTGCCCGACTGGCTTATTCGCCAATTATCACTCCCAAATTACTTACCCATGAGGGCGCCCATCTGCTCCCAACCACGGAGGCACGCTGCTTCCCCATACGGGGAAGCGGTTCTGATTAGCAACTGTCGTCTCGGCGGGCGTCTCACGGGTCCTGCCGATAAGCGTGGCAATTAGACTTCGAAGTTATTGCCCAATAACGTCCAGCTACCGGTTTTTTTGTTGCTGGCTTCTAGGAGCAGCCGCATGCCCGGAACAACACGCGATGCGATTCGGCAGTCAATTAATTTCACCAGCAAGCACCCTTTAACCGTGGCGATTAGTGGCTCCAAAACGCAGAACGCTCCTTATCGGGGCCGGTTTAAATCTTCCAGCGAAGTAGCAGACAGTTCCCGCTGTACCCTGCGGCACGATCGTAAAATTGCGATGTTCATTACCGGCTCCTAATGACCGCGAACGGTGGCAGCGATGATGAAAATCTAGCTGCGGTTGTTTCAATATCCAATATTCCCATTCCCGAGCCCGATGGAGAAATCCTTGGAATGTATGGGCGTGTTTCGATGCTGTTTCTTTTGCTCGCTCGCCTATCTCGTAAACTCCCTGCGGAGTACTACCGCTGGCAGACCGAAAAACCCCACCTGGGAGCCATCTGGTCACACTGCCATCTGGTACACGGTGTCGGAGCTTGTAGACATACCCTGGGGGGGGGGGGCGGTTTTATGCAGCCGCCCACGAATTGGGCCGCGGCACGGGCGGAGTGCAACTTTGTGAAACACTATCGGAGCGCTGGATCGGCTAGACGACGGTTTCCCCCCTATCGGACATTCATCCTTGCTGCTCGGCAGGGGTGTCAAACTCTTCGGCATTCAAAGCGTAGAAGTGTTTTTATCTTTGGAAGTTTCATTATGGATAGTATTTTGTCGATAAATTTCGACCATGACTAGACTTAAATGACTAAATAGGTGGGTTCACACGAGTCGAACTCTGCTCGAATTTGTCCGATGTGCGAACTTTTTTTGTCAATGTATTAGTGAGTCGAACTATGTTCGCCGAGTCTGTTTCAAGTAGAAACGGTTATCCAGTAATAGTATGCGTGAAGTTCGTCATCAAAAGTTCGACTCGTGTGAACCCACCTAATGACTTCTTTACAATACTTTCGGTTTAGTTTGAAATATCAAATATTTCATATACCATATTTAGATACTGGGATTGCATCTGATCAGTCACTAGACGACGCCGCTTCTTTACATTTATCGATTCTATTTTGAAAAACTATATGCGAACGATACCTTGCTCAAGATGTTTTATAAGATATCATTTCAATAAGAAATTAGGCATAAACTAGGCCCAAATTAGGCATAATTAAAGAAGCAACGAATTCTGGTAAAAAAAAGATTTTTAGTCATTTTTATAATATAAAATAGAATTATGTACAATAAAGATTCATTATTTCACGATCTTTATCATCATTTCCATTTGCCTCTTATTTGCAAAAAAAATCCATTTCTATATTTCCATTTCTTTCTTCGCAAACATAAGATTTGTCTTACTGGGATGCTTTGACAACCCTGCACAAAAAAAGGGGTAACGCTATGCACTCCAAACATTCCTCCCCGGGCCCAATGCAATAATCTTACGGGCTGAACGAAAATAATATCGCTTTCCATTGAGGTTATGACGGTGAAAGGCATTTACTTTTGACCACCGTCTAACCACCGACGGCTCGCCAGATAAAGCCAAATGCCCTCCAGGAGAAGGGATCTAACCTCTTCGCTCCCGGACGATCGCTCTGCGCCACGTGTCGTAGCAAACAAAGTCCGTACCTGGTTACTTTTACCAGACCGGTGCATACGCGCGAGGAATGGCATTCAAATGCGCGTCGTGAGGGTGAAATTTTATCTTCAAACGGTGTGTATCGGTTGCGTTCAACGTCCTTTGCGGAGGATCGTTATGTAACGGTGGTGTACCACGTGTTCCCGAGATTTATCCCGTGTCCAGGGCCGCGTGAGCGTGTGTCAATCAACCGCTGCTACAACTCTGCCCATTCGCTTGTAAACGTTTCAACAAATACTATCCGTCCCGTTTGACGGCGTTTGTTTTGTTGATGAGATAATTTTGGGGGGGGCGCTCAAGAAAGGGCAGCAGCAAACACGCGTTACAGAAGCTTATCATGAAAGGCGGTACGTGAACCTTAAACATCCTTCCATCCTATCACCT
>KZ071263.1:4793-47927 GCA_002091845.1 Anopheles cracens | reverse complement strand
ACTGCCACCACGCCGAGGAAGTCTCGAATCGGTGAGTAAGAGATTGAACCACGCGCATCCGGTTTGGGCCTCCCACAGGAAGTGCGCTATTTCGTGTTTCCAAAACTCGGACATTCGGGTTTACCGTACCGTTGACAGCTTAACGATCGGAAATCGCTCGCCTCATCGCATGTGGAGGGCGAGCGTGCCTAACGACCGACACACAGGGGTGTTCGTTTGTTCACACGCCTGCCTGCGGGGCGCTGGGGAGTGCATCGAATTCGGTTCGGAAATCCCGGACCCGCCAGCAAGTCGGAACTGGCTGTGGAACAGCTGCGAGCGTGGGGATGGCGTGCGTGGATTAAAAGCACGCCATGTCCGCCCTGCGGGTAGCCTGCAGCTAATCCCCATTCTACGCTGACGCCTCGAGACTCGATTGAGGAAGAACATAATCGGCGCCTAACGCGGCGTTAGAGGATGGTTCGCGAAGGCTTCAAATTAGTTTCTTCCCCTCTTGAAGAGGCCGCTCTAAGGGCATGGTTGGAATTTGGAACTGGATGATACATCGCGTGCGCGGTTCCTGATTGTTCAGCTCTCTGTTTCTAAGACGTCATATCCAAGTTAGTGTCTTCAGTAGCGCCACCTATTGGAGCTTTTCTTTCTATTCCAATACATGTTCCATCGTATCCACAGCAAACTCCTTCGCTCTCGCTAATTGTTACGTTACTGTTGGGCTTTGCGTGCGGCGCAGGATCTCGTGTGCACCCACCTCACGACACTGATCATCCTAATGACCGCCCGCTGCGATCACACCGCGGGTGAAGTTGCGTTTGTCGAACGCCACAGCTTCCACATCGCGCACGTGCCCTGCCACACAGCTAAGCATGCATATTTCATCGTTAATCTTCTGTACACGCGCACGGCGGATGACACATGACTTGATTCCTTCATTTACGCAGCCCCGGCTGGAGCGTTCGGTAGGCATCCGTCGTCGTTCCCAAATGGATGAGGCGCTTGTTCGCTTAATTGCCTTCGCCTTGGGTCAGCGATTCGGAAGACGATTTGTTTTGTAGCAATCCCACCGTGGGTGGGTTGCGATCTTCCTCTCGAAAGAAGCTTTGAATGATCTGGTTCCTCTGGTGGAGCAAGGAGAATACCATCCCACGCGGCTCGAGAGGTGTGCCGAACGGTGTCGAATAAAATTGTCATAAAATATCTAGATTTACGATGAACGGGGATTGGTTATGAATTATGCCACAGGTGGAGCCATCGAAGTTTCGAACAGGTCCCGGCTGCTTCTTGGACCATTTATCATACATCGGCACGTTGGAGCTAATTCCAAACCTACTGAAACAAACCGTTGCCCGAGCCCGATTTGTGAAGTGTTGAAAATATCTTCCCAAATCAAACGCCACACCAACTCGTCTCGTGGCTCCACTTTCAACCACAGGGAAGAAAGTGGAACAGGAACCACACGGAACCGGAGCACCGAGAATGATGAAGTTCATAAATCACACGTTGATGTGAATGCACCGGCCGCAGGTACTTGTGCCGGCATGTTGGTGAAACTCTCGGCACGCCAGACCAGACAAAACCCCCCTCATGCATCGCTGGTCATTGTCATTGTCATGCAAGATTGGCCCCGAGGTGCACGTAGTGCGCATATTTTACACCCAAACACCCCCCGTAAGGTCGGTGTGTAGGAAAGCAACCAAACTCCGCCGCAGACATGACAGAAACAAAAACAGGAACCGAACAAACCTGCCCCATATTGGTGGGGTGTGTTATTGTTTGCGGCGCTGTTCAGTGGACATGTTTCCGCCGTGTCAGTGGGGCATGTTCGCGATGTGGAGCATGGAGGATGTGCGAAAGTGAGGCCTATTCTAGGTGCTAGGTGCGTACTTTGGGCGCTTTTTCTTATATGCTGAACTTCATGTTTCCGGAGCAACGGCCTTACAGACATAGATATGAGAATGATGTCGGTCGGAGAATCACAATAATATAAAACTTATCTCTACTAGAGATGTGCGTGCTGAAAAAAAGAGTGAGTTAACTCCCGACATAAAATTTTAATGACTCTTTGTGGGAGTGAGCAAAAACAAACTTTAGTAGTGTTGTGTCTTATGAATCTTTCGACGAGATTCAGATTCATGAATCTTTCATTTAGGATTTATTCAGATTCATTCATGAATCTTTTGAGATTCATGAATCTCTAAAGATCCATGAATCTCTAAAGATTCATGAATCTTATGAATCTCATGAATCTCTGGAGAGTCATGAATCTCTAGGGATTCATGAATCCTATGAATCTCTGGGGATTCATGAATCTCTAAATATTCATGGATCTATAGAGATTCATTGGATTCATGAATCCCTAGAGATTCACGAATCTCCAGAGATTCATGAGATTCATGAATCTTTAGAGATTTACGAGTTTTGTGAATCTTCTAGAGATTCATAAGATGCACGAATCTTTAGAGATTCATGAATCTTTGTTTCTGAAATTCAGATTCATTCATTTAGTTCAAAGATTCATTCAGATTCATGAATCTGAATCTCTGTTACCCAACACTAGACCTTAGGGATTCGAGTCCCAAAGGAGCTAGTGGGAGTCGCTAAACTAGTGAGTCGTTATCGAGCAAACTCACTCGCGAGTGAGTAACAATTGGCCGTAGGGATTCGAATTCCAAAAGAGTCGCGTGAGCCGTTATAATCGTTAACGAGTGAGCCGTTATAATCGACTCCCTAAATAATCGCTAAGCGATCAAAATCCCAATGGTGAGTGAGTAACAGTGAGTCAACTCCCTGAAAGGAGTTGTTATTCCCATCTCTAATCTCTACAGGTATAACTTCTGAACTGTTGTCTCGCTAGGAGTGTAGATAAAACTGAATTGTCCCAGCAGAAGATGCTTGGATCTTCAAGACATATTTGATCTGAACGTTATTTCAAAATAACATACCTGATCTTAATTTCGTAGTTAATGGGAATCTTTAGAGATTCATGAATCTTTGTTTCTGAAATTCAGATTCATTCATTTAGTTCAAAGATTCATTCAGATTCATGAATCTGAATCTCTGTTACCCAACACTAGACCTTAGGGATTCGAGTCCCAAAGGAGCTAGTGGGAGTCGCTAAACTAGTGAGTCGTTATCGAGCAAACTCACTCGCGAGTGAGTAACAATTGGCCGTAGGGATTCGAATTCCAAAAGAGTCGCGTGAGCCGTTATAATCGTTAACGAGTGAGCCGTTATAATCGACTCCCTAAATAATCGCTAAGCGATCAAAATCCCAATGGTGAGTGAGTAACAGTGAGTCAACTCTCTGAAAGGAGTTGTTATTCCCATCTCTAATCTCTACATGTATAACTTCTGAACTGTTGTCTCGCTAGGAGTGTAGATAAAACTGAATTGTCCCAGCAGAAGATGCTTGGATCTTCATGACATATTTGATCTGAACGTTATTTCAAAATGACATACCTGATCTTAATTTCGTAGTTAATGGTGGTCACAAATGCACACTAGATAAGACGAAACTAAATGTTTCTTACGTGGAAGTGTTCCTGCTTACCAAATTTACATTCCACAAGGCTAATCTCCATTAATGCCTAACACGGAAGTGAATCAAATGGGTACAGCATCTTCAAAAAGCCACACCATTTATCTAGTCCACCTGCTCCTCAGTCGATTTCACATTCTCCGTATGGCACATTATCTGTGTTTCCCCTACTAGTTTGCGGGATTAATTTGATACCGCTTTTACAGCATTGAACAAACCGCTTCGAAAACCTCTTCTGGCTCAGTGATGTAACGCTGCGCTGCGCTGCGTTGCTGCAACCATCAAGTCCCTAAAAGCGCCATTTCAAGCACCTCCCGATAAGCGCATCGCTTCCCGCGGCAAAATGGAAATGAGTGAGTTAGTAATCGTTTCGTGTGCTCCCAAAAATGGTTTGGAAACGTGCATCTCGCCAACACATTGGCGGTGATCTATATTGGCGTCCGGAGCAGGAAACGGCGCATGTTCCTGGCCGGTTGGAGAAGCATTCCAACCCAGCACGAAAAGGGCGACGAAAGAAAATAAGCCGCAGCGAATGGATCGTTCCGGTAGGCGAAGGAAGTGAGCAGCCAGCCTCATCAAGCCCAGCCTGGGCGGCTCTATGTGGGTCAGAAACCGACTCGTAATGACCGATCGAACCGTCAAGATCAAGCCGGTGCCGTTGTGGGGGCGGAAAGCTGTGAGCTAGTTGGTCCGATTTTCCGATTCGTTTCGGAAGTGGTGGCGTTTCGGTGCAGGTAATGATGATGACCCGGGTTCGCCCCTGCCATATGGACAACGGTCCATTTCTGCTTTCTGCGCAAGAAGTCTCTGTTTACACAGGTTAACATGCACGCTTCCCGCCACCAACAAGGGCCGTGAGCACGATAAACGTTTTAATTAGAAGATGGCCGGGCCAGATTGAGTCGGGCACTGCAGAAGAAGCTCCAGTACCGCTGCACGTTGACCCACGCGGTTCATTTAATCCGGCGCTCGAATTGATCCGTTAACGAGCAATAATTGACCGGGGTCCGTGCGTGCTCGAGTGTATCGAAGCTAATGCTCAAGATTCGGTACGTTACACGCTCCGGTCAGTTTTGGAGTTTTTTTTTTGGAAACAAAACCCTCCAAGGTGGCAGGAATAATGCACTGCGCAAGAACCGATGCTCGTTAAAATGCTTTTTTCTGGTGCTGCAAATCATGCTCCTTTATTCCTTCGCGTTTTTTTTTGTTGAAGTTTGCGAAATTGGCCATCGTGGTGCTTAGATGCTTCGCGCGCAATTGTTCGTGTGGTCCACTTTTGGAGAGGCAGCAATCTCAGCGCAATGGCTCGAGTCTGGTTGCCTAAGCGCGCATGCGCCTGCACGTACAGCAAAATGGTAATCATAATCATTAGCCCGGCAAGAAGGAAAGGATGCACCACATCATTCCGGCACGGCAGTCGAGCGGTCACGTGTACGTCACCGTACGTGTGTGCGTGTGTCGAGAATGCAAATTTGGAAGGAAACCTCAATTACGACCGAAGCCAATCCGGACCCGTGCAATGACCGTGCGAAATGGTTCGGTTCAAACGGAGTACGCGTCCGATCAAACACAAGTCGTAACGATTCCTCCAGAAATCTCGATCGCAAACCGATCGTGGAATGTTTATCGACGCAAGCAACTCCAGCGATAAAAGATCATTTCCTGTCCTGGCGTGGTAGCGTGCCGATGGCGCCAACTGCGATGCGACGTTAGATCCCCTTCGGTTCTTGGATCGCGCCACGAAGCGAACAAATTGTATAAATATTCCAACTGCAACTGTGAGCACATACGTCGCCCGGTCGTGAGCGGTACGCGCAGAGCGCGGGGAACGCGCGGTGGAATAAAAATAAAATAAAGCCCCCATTTCCTGTCGTAATTCCGCGGCCCGGATGACAGATGCTAATAACTCACGTGCTCATCGCGAACCGCGTCTCGCCGCCGGTTCTTGAGAAATTCCATCCCGATGTGGCTCGGTCGCTCGTTTGCTTGAGGTTTCTGTGTGGACATCAACACACACACACACAAACGCACACAATGTTTTGATGTCTTCCAGCAGAATTTCTCGACTTGATGGCACCAGGACTGACGCGCTTACAGCTATTACAGTGATCATAAGTTACCAACAAGGTTGGTGCGTTTTCCGATAATCTCTGTTCTGGCTCAAACTTCTTCAACATCTCTTTCTGTAGCCTACTTTGATTGAAACTAACCTTGCCTCGACTCAATCCAATACTAACCAGTCATCAATTCTTCAACCCCACGATCACGGCTCGATTTGGAGAGCGTCCAAATTTGATGCATAAAATTACTCAAATGCCACCGAGAGCCACTTGATGGGCCATAAATTACTTCGTTCGGCCCCAAAACGGCCCTTTCTCATCGTGCGCTTAGGAAAGTCCGCTTTGAAGAGTGTCCACCTACGTCCACACTAGCGGGGACACCTGCGTGAGAAGAAAACATAACTCGCACCCGTTTTTGGGGGATAAGCGATGCCTCTTGCCGGCTGCTTACACATGACAAAGCGTCCCATGGCGTAGTTGCGGTCCGCGCCTCCGTTACGACGATTTACAACCTGTAACGTGTCCAGCAGGTAGTGGCAGTAGTACAGGACGCACTGTTAATTAATCTTCCCGCCAGTGTGTGTCTCCCAAAAGCAGGCGTGAGACGTTTCAACCGAATTCGCTCATTTCGTTCCACCGACGAGCTACTAATGTGTGATCGCAGGCTCATTAATCATAACGCCTTCTACCGCGAGTGTCACTGACCGGCGCGGCGGACACGAAACCGTACGGCTCACGTGGATTAACTCTTCGGTTCTTGGATCGCGCCACGAAGCGAACAAATTGTATAAATATTCCAACTGCAACTGTGAGCACATACGTCGCCCGGCCGTGAGCGGTACGCGCAGAGCGCGGAGAACGCGCGGTGGAATAAAAATAAAATAAAGCCCCCATTTCCTGTCGTAATTCCGCGGCCGGGTGACAGATGCTAATAACTCACGTGCTCATCGCGAACCGCGTCTCGCCGCCGGTTCTTGAGACATTCCATCCCGATGTGGCTCGTACGCTCGTTTGCTCTAGGTTTCTGTGTGGACATCAACACACACACACAAACGCACACAATGTTTTGATGTCTTCCAGCAGATCCCGAGAATTTCTCGACTTGATGGCACCAGGACTGACGCGCAAATTGAAAAGAATAAAAAAAGTTGTGTAGGCAATTTGGAAGGATTCAATCATGTTTAATACATTATTTATCGATAAATCTATATGAAAACTTTTTATTCCTTTTCAGTTTCTAATCAAACAAAAAATACTGCATAATTAAATTAAACTCTCGACCGCCACTGCGCAACCCCTGCAGCCGTGCAACTGCTCGGGCAACCTTCGCGTGCATCGCACCGGCCAAACAGGACTAACTTACAATCACTGGCAGCAAAAAAAAAAAAAGGCGTGCGATTCCCGGCTCCCATCATCCCGGTTCGGTTTCCCTTTTTTGTTCGCCCCGACCAGCGGCTGCCCGGGGTATTTCCACCGCTTTCGGTTGCAAATATATGTGTTCCAAAGCGCGCCTGCAAACCTGTTTCACATCTTATCCGCGCCGGCATCGTCGGCGAGGGTCGGATGGTTTGATTAAGCGCACTTCGGACGAAAACGCAAAGAAACGAAGCTGCCCTGGTCACTCCTCCAGGGCGCGGCATTTACTTTCCCTTTTAATTTTCTGCAAACCCCAACTGCACCGGTGAGCTACTTAGTGGAAGAAGACGAACCATTACGAGACCCGGGTAGGGGCAGCTCCCTTTCGTGACGGGTAAAACCTACACGGTGTGCTGTGGTGTCCCCGAAAGCTCCCACATAATCTGCATCTTGCCCGTGCCCGGCGCAAGTGATCGCATTCGAGACGCCGATCGATTGATCTCGCCAAGTTCGACGCGTGGGCGGGTTGTCCTTTCGTGCCGCAGGCAACACATGGCCGGAGCCTTTACTTTTTATCTCGCCGAATTTCGCAACAAACCGGCGCAGGTCATAACAAACAACCTGCCATAAGGTCCAAAAACAAATATAAAAATATAAAAAACACTTAAAAACATTGAAAACTGGTTAAAATGAATGAAACACTTACTAACAGTGAGAATTCTCAGAGAAGGCAACAGTATTGAAGACATATTTGAAAAACATATGTACAAACAAAAAAAACAATTTCAAAATATTAAAAACTGGTTAAAGTAAATGAACTACTTTGAAAGCGCGAATACTAATACTAATATGAAAAAATTGTTACAACAAAATAAATAGAAAACAGACAAACATGTATTAATTTTTCCTCAGGGGCGTATCTGCACTAGGAATAGAAACGATCTATATCAGGGATGAGAAACCTTTTATGGCTAAATTGAAAACAATTCAAAAAAAAGTTGTGTAGGCAATTAGGAAGGATTCAATCATGTTTAATACATTATTTATCGATAAATCTATATGAAAACTTTTTGTTCCTTTTCAGTTTCTAATCAAACAAAAAATACTGTATAATTAATTTAAACTCTCGACCGCCACTGCGCAACCCCTGCAGCCGTGCAACTGCTCGAGCAACCTTCGCGTGCATCGCACCGGCCAAACAGGACTAACTTACAATCACTGGCAGCAAAAAAAAGGCGTGCGATTCCCGGCTCCCATCATCCCGGTTCGGTTTCCCTTTTTTGTTCGCCCCGACCAGCGGCTGCCCGGGGTATTTCCACCGCTTTCGGTTGCAAATATATGTGTTCCAAAGCGCGCCTGCAAACCTGTTTCACATCTTATCCGCGCCGGCATCGTCGGCGAGGGTCGGATGGTTTGATTAAGCGCACTTCGGACGAAAACGCAAAGAAACGAAGCTGCCCTGGTCACTCCTCCAGGGCGCGGCATTTACTTTCCCTTTTAATTTTCTGCAAACCCCAACTGCACCGGTGAGCTACTTAGTGGAAGAAGACGAACCATTACGAGACCCGGGTAGGGGCAGCTCCCTTTCGTGACGGGTAAAACCTACACGGTGTGCTGTGGTGTCCCCGAAAGCTCCCACATAATCTGCATCTTGCCCGTGCCCGGCGCAAGTGATCGCATTCGAGACGCCGATCGATTGATCTCGCCAAGTTCGGCGCGTGGGCGGGTTGTCCTTTCGTGCCGCAGGCAACACATGGCCGGAGCCTTTACTTTTTATCTCGCCGAATTTCGCAACAAACCGGCGCAGGTCATAACAAACAACCTGCCATAAGGTCAGCATCGCTTCGCATGTGATTGGAGGCGCATGTGATAGGCCTCCCCGAGTTTCTTTTGCTGCCCCTAGTTCGCCAAACAACAACTTTTATTTTCAACCCATCCGTGCGATTTTCCTTTCACTGGGTAAAAACAAAAAAAAAATGGAAAATAACTAATCGTGAAAATCGTCCCGTCTTTGTGAGGGGGGTTTATACATTTATACGCGCGCAGTATTCAATACATCCGATCGCGTTTTTGTTTTTTGTTGCCGTCCTCCTTTTCACCCATCGCTGTTTATTGATTTAGCTTCGAGGCGGGACGCAAACTGGTCACGGAATGAGATTGAGATAATTAAATTAATAGATGAATGGGCCAATGTTTTGCCTTTTTATACGTCCCCACGTGACCTTGCAGGTTAAAGAGCCACTGCCTCTAGTTGTACGGATGCATTTGTTTTCTTTTTTCTTAGAAGGTTTTCCTAACCTCTCTCTGATATGTTATCACCTCCAAAGTGGACCAGAACTAACCTCCCTGACTTCTGTTCCGTCAAACGGCAGCTCCAACGAATTCTTATCACAAACACGTGCACACCATACGACTGTGCCATCTGGCCATCGTCGGAAGAAGCGTGTCCAGTTTGAGGTTCTTCTTCTGTCACCAAACAGTCTGCACGCACTCCCGGACCAGAAAGCGTGTGCGTAATTAAGTGGTCACGTTTTTTTTTGTCTTCGTCTTACCCCTTGTGCTTTCTTGCTTGCCATCTGTTTATTACACTTCGAGCTGGTAAGAACATGCGAGTATTTGATTTCTAATGACACCCTCATCGGGGACCGGTGCGAAAAAAAAAATGGTGTCCCCTCGGGGTGAGCTCTTTTCGCAAATAAAAAGCGCTTACATTTGCACCTGTGTGTATACTGTTTGCCCCGACACGAGGGGGGTGGTGAGCAAATGCTTCGAACCCGTGCGTTCGATCGGCGCAACAGAGTAGGCTGCGGTTGCCTTCGCTGTACCGGCGACCTAAGTAATGTGTCAGTCAACTGCAAAGTAGGCAAAATGCGTGTAGTAGGTCTGGTGAGTGTGTTTTTTTTTTCGTTTTCGTTGTCGTTATGACCATGTCCCCAACGACTGCGGTGAGAGTGAGACACACACCGCCAAGCAGCTGTTAATTGATCGAACCGTGGATATTTATGTTAATTTATTGTTGTCGTTGCCACTCGCGAGCGAAGTGGACCTCTTCCGACCACCGCCACGAGGCGGCACACACGACATGCCGACGGAATAGTAACTACCCTTCAATGGAGCCACCACCATGTTGTGTGAGCATGACACTGCAGATCGATAGATCACCGAATTCGTTGGAGAAGAGGGAGGAGGGAGACAAATATGATCACCCATTAAACATGCAAGGAATGCTAGCATGGCCTGCTGTATAAGAGAGACGCGCAGGAGGAAGAAAAAAAAAGTCTATTGCATCCGTTTTCCTTGACGATCCCGTCAGGCTGACTGTCAAACAGGGATGACTCCCGCGTTTACGTCATCCCGGTTGGTGTGCGGAGGGGGTAGGAGATCCGGCCACGAGATCGGTTCAATGTTTGGGGAGGCCATCGGTTGTGGTTTCCCTCTCTCTCTCTCACGCGCGCGCGTTCTCTTGTTTCAACACACGCGCCGTGGTCACTTTCTCTCTCCCTGTCTGACGCATTATCGCTCTATCGCCTTGCGGCGGCTCGTGTGGAGGCTTGGGTCCGTAGTCGATGGACACGACGACCATTTTAGTCTCTCGGTTTCGCGCCGTCCGTGTGGAGTTTTTAGTACGCGTGCGAGTGTAACGATCGCGTTTGTGTGACAAAAGTCCGGAGGATCACCTCCACCCGGAGAGAGGAACTAGACGTCAGGTACGCGGTCGTCTGGAGGTCCTTTGGGACCCATGTTGGCGCATGTTTAGTTCTGCCGTTGCTTGATCCCAAGCGCAGTTTTGACGAGCCTCACTAACGTCCACAAAGACACGTTGTCGCGTCAACCGCGAGTCGAGGTTCACGGTCGCCCTTTGGCCGCCTGCTCCACCGGCATACAAACAACGTCGCCGCCGTTGCACGTTGCACTTTGTACGACGGTAACAACGCGGCGCAAAAAAAAACACACACACATAATGCTAACGAAGTGGAGCGCAAATTCTCGCGAAACCGCTCCACGCACGCACAAAAGTGTCGCCGTCTATTATTGTTTCGCCCTTTTGGCCCGGTTGTAGTGTGTCGTGCTTTGGTTTTGGCAACAACGTTGGTGGCGCAAACGACATACGCGCACAGAAACCTGCGGTTCCAGTTCCAGAAAATCCAACTCCCAGACGGGGAATGTGCGTTTTTTTGGGTTTTGTTGTGTTGTAGTCGTCCGGATTTCACATCCGTTCTAAAGTGGCCGCTGCACGGCTTTACCGCGAACGTCGTAATTTTCTGTGCACGTTTTTGTGTGCCACAGTTTGCATCAGTAAGCGAGCCTTCCTCTCCAGTCAGTCACTCTCGGAACGGAGCCCAAAAAAGAGTTTCGTTTCTTCTGGGACAGTAGCACACAGTCCGGACGGGATTCCTTCCGGGAAGAAAGGGGCCTAAAGTAACAACGCTGGATGATTAATTAGCGAACACACACACTTACACGATCGTTTCTTCTTGCTCCACCGCAGATCTGTCTCCCGTCAACTGGGCGAAGCGTACCGGATCGTCCGGCATCAACTGCTACAGCATCGAGGAGGGACGGGTTATCGAGCGTCCGAAAGGTCGCTACATTTCACCGATACGCATCAAAAACAAGCAGCAGGCGATCGCGAACAACCACAACAACAACAACAACAACAGCTGCACTGGCACAACCGCAGCGCCGCCAGTCTCCCCGACCACGGGGCTGCTTGGGACAACGCCCGTCACGACCAACACACCCGTAGCGCGTCGAATACTGCAACGGGCCAGTGTCGCCGATAAGACGCCGACGGCGGATGTGAATGTCAGTGGTATCAACAGCACAGCGTCGCTGTACAAGCAGCTAAGCCGCTCGATCGGTAACATTGTCGACACGATCGAGAACCGCAGCCCGTCACTCAGCCAGCGGTCGATACCGTACCGGGAGAAGAAGAATCCGTTGGGTAGTACGCGGCTCTCCTGCTACCAGCCGATCAGCCTCGAGAGCCGGCCGGAAGAGTGCCCCGAGCCGGATCGACAGCAGCATGGTGTGGCGGTGGTGGACAGTCGAAGCAGTGCAACGTTGCGTATACAGACAGTGCGACTCCCGCTGTACAAGTCGGTGGATGATCTGATCTTCCTCGGCTCCAGTGGTGACGTGATCGTACCTGATCCGCTCGATGCACCGGAGCAGACGTCAGAACCGTCGAAAGTCGCAGCAGATCAACACAGTCAAAGCGCCGTGCAGCGATTAGGCGGTTCAACGAAGCACCAACACCATCTCAAGCGTGCTATCACCGTTGAGAGCCCCACGACGGTGGGAATAGCAACTGATCGACGCTTATCGTGCCCACAGAACACAACAGCAGCTGGGACTGATTCATCGTCACCATCAACCACCACCAGCAGCGAAGTACCAAAGAACGATCCTAAAAGAGCTCCAGAGCCGAACGTGATGATGATGGACGATCATCCATTGGATCACGATGAAACGTACGGTTTCGCGCAGATGCGCACCACGCTCGGTCCGATCGAGACCGCGTACCGGTTACGGCTGGAGGCACTGAAGCAGGAAACCGTCGGCACCGCTGACCCATCCCCTGCCACGCTCAAGACGCCAAAGAAGAAGGACAACTTCACCAACAAGATCCGGGCGATGTCGGATCGCACGCAGAAACTGTTCTCGCGCATCTACTCCACGAACGGTGCGGGTGGGTCGAGTGCGCCGAAGGGTTACCATCTGTCCGCGACCAAGTCACTGAAAAAGTCCACCGGCAAGCTGTCGGAAGCGAGCCGGCGGAGCGTGAGCTACGGTGCGCTGCCGGGGTTGGCCGACTTCCAGCAGAGCGTTCCCAGCCGGCAGTGTGACGACGACTACGAGGACGTCGAGAAACGACCGGCGCCGGATATTGTCCCACCAGCGTCAGCACTGCTGCCACCGCCACCGCCTCCGCCACCGTCGTCCAAACAACACCAGCTCGATGACATCGATGCGGATCTGCTGGTTGGTGGGGCCGGTTCCGTGATCACGATCAGCTCCGGAAGCGCCGGCCACACCGACGCCGAGGACGGTGATTCGGGTATTTTGGTGAACGAATCCGGTGCCTCCTCCATTCTCGAAACGGACGACGTGTTTCAGGACGTGCAGGGTGCCCGCATTCCATGCATTCCGACGAAGGTAGGCACCGGTGGCGGTGCGACGGAACCGACAGAGTTCAAGCTCGTTACGATCCGGTTGGACGAACCGCTGGACGAGGAGGGAAATGGGCTCGGGATCATCATCGCACCGATTGCCACCACGGACGGTGAGGTCAGTAATCGGTACAAGGTGGCCCACGTACTGCCCGGGGGACTTGTTTGCAGGTAAGCTTTTTAGAGTCCGAAACCGGCTCCCGAGTTCCGGGAAATCTAGTTTCGAGGAAACCTGTCCGCTAATCGCACCTTGCTTGACCCACAGGGAAGGTTCGATACAGCCGAACGATGAAGTTGTCAACATCCTCGGGAAGCGACTGCGCGGTCTGTCGATGCGTCAGGTGCAGGAGCTGCTCAACAGCTGCGCACGCCGTGGCACCGGCCGTGCCAGCATCGATCTTGTCATTTGTCGCAGCAGGGCAAACGGCACCGATCAGCAAGATGGCGACGAACACCAGCACCAGCAGCAGCAGCAGCGGCCACCGTCGGTTAGTCGACGGTTGTTCCGCAATAGCCGCAAGATCTCGCTCGACTCGTATCTGGAGGACGAACGGCCGGATCACAGTGGGAGCGAGACGGGATCCGAGCAGGACACGACCAACTACGCGTCGATTGCTATCAAGTAAGTGTCCCGGTAGTCGCCCCGATCGCAAGTTGCTAACGATCTTGTCTTACCTTCCAGAATCGATGGTA
Source organism: Anopheles cracens (assembly GCA_002091845.1). Classification (NCBI taxonomy): domain Eukaryota; kingdom Metazoa; phylum Arthropoda; class Insecta; order Diptera; family Culicidae; genus Anopheles; species Anopheles cracens. The sequence continues at coordinate 34,110 of KZ071263.1, read as the reverse complement.
ACAAGTACAACACGCTCGGAACTCCCCGACGCTCCAAGCAGCCGCTCTCGATGGTTTACAAACAGCAGCCGCCCCAGCCACCCTCTCTGACCACCACTGTGACCTGCGATGGCATTCCCGGTACGGAGGTCGACTCCCAGCCACCCTCGCTCGACTGCGCCAAACGTCGGTCGTTCACGAAGAACGTCACGCCGACGCAACCCTCCACCACATCCTCCAAAGTCGTCCGCAGATCGCTCGTGGGCAAACAGTCTTCCTGCTCCACGCAACAAACGCCCGCCGTTGTGACCACCGCCCGCAGCACCATGAACCTGTGCGACGACGAGAAGCTAGAGCTGCACGCGTCCACGTCGGACGATGCGGAAACTAGCAGCGGCACCAGCTCGCTCGAGCTGGACAAATCCACCGCGAGCAACTTCTGCACGCTGCCGCGACGGCCCAAGTCATCCGCGTTGTGCTCCTTCCACACGGTCGCGTTCGAGAAAGGCCCGGGCAAGAAGTCGCTCGGCTTCACGATCGTCGGCGGACGGGACAGTCCGCGCGGGGCGCTCGGTATCTTCATCAAGAGCATCCTGCCGACGGGACAGGCGGCCGAGGACGGTCGGTTGCGGGCGGGCGATGAAGTGCTGGCGGTTAACGGGCAAGTCTGTCACGATCTCACCCACCTGGAGGCGGTGAAGCTGTTTAAGAGCATCAAAACGGGCGAGATTGTGTTGCAGCTGTGCCGGCGGAACAAGTCCGCCCACCGCTCGATGGACATCGATGCGAATGCGTGCTAGAGGGCGCGGACGGTAATACGTTGGAAAGACTTATTAGCTGCTTAGGGAGGCATGATGTCCGGATGTACGTGACACCTGCTGCATTGGGTTGGGTTAAGGGTGTTCTACTTAGTAGACTGTGGATAATGAGTTAAACGAACGTGTGGTGTTTTAGCTCAGCAAGCTATGCCCTGTACATATCGAGCACTTTGAGCCACACGCACTCTATCTGAGCGGTAGAGCAAGCGGCAAGTTGTGTATTTGTGTAGTGTTGTAAGTGAAGCGTGCGAACTAGTGCTTTAAGTAGCAAAGATGTCCGTCAGCTGTGTATGTATGTGTACTGAATAATAATTGAAAAATTGAACTGAAGTACGGAGGTTGCTGTGTCGTGAGTAGTTTTCCATCCGAAAATCAGAATTAGGTTCGTAAAATATATGGAAAGAGGCTCATGATAGTGAGAACAGTCGTTTTAATTTCAACGGTCTACGTGATGCTTCTTAGAATTCTTCAGTTTTCTATAGCTTCGATACCACACAAATCTCCCTTGAAGAGTTATCGTATTTTCAATTTCTTTCCTTTCCTGACTAGAACGCCACAGTCCCGTAAGTTCTATAGTAGTATGTTTATTGTTTCTGCTGTTTAAAATTTCCACAAAATGTATGTCACCCCATTGGACAGATTAATTTTTGTTGTCGTTTGCGATGCGCTCCCCTTATTGCAATGCTTTCGAGCACTCCGTAGCCCACACTCGCATGTTGCAGCAGTCTGCGGAATAGGCTTACGGCGTTATTTCGTCGGAAAGCAGTTTCTAGTGCTGATGCACGGTAAGGACTCAATTCCCCCTCGCGTTTGTTTCGGTAGTGATATTGCACCGGGCGCTGAATGGCGTAAAATGGTATCGTTATTATAGTGTTAGATGCGTGGTAATACAATGCGTAGTGTTAAGCGGGTTCGCAGGTGAAAATGAACGTGTTTTCGCTAGGTTTGTCGCTACTGTAGCAGTTTTTTTCTCAGTATAAATCATGTCGCTGTTCTACCATCTGAAGAGGAACATTCTTCTCACCATCAATTCGATCGTGCGCTCGATCGTGCGATGCTTGTACTGTCTCTCACACGTGTACATATAGTATTTCAAGTATTCAAAGGGGCAAATGCCTTACTATCCTGCTAGTGCTGGGATAGCCTCTCTATCTTTATCTCATCTTCTCCCTCGGAAGAATAGGCGCTAGGAGTGCGCTCATTCCGTTCTCACTCATCTGCACGCTTCCTGTTCACCTCAGTTCTTGATGTCGCTGATACGACGCGACAAGGAGCCGGCGCCGGAGTTTCCGTGCGCCTTCCGGCCCATAGTCGAGCTCAACGTTCCGGTGCGATGCGACTGGACCGTGGGGTAGAGATTGAGCGGGGCCAGATTCGGGTTCTCGATGCGTGTCGGCGACGAAACGAGTGTTCCTGTGCGATTGGCGGTTGCGGCCCGATTGAGCGATCCCAGCACTTCCTGCGGTTCCTGATATCCCGAGTCCATATCGTCGAAGTGTGCGTACGATTCCATCAGCGGCGTCGGATCCTCGTAGTCGTAGTCGACAAAGCCAGAGTTCTCGAACGAGTTCTTACTCTTCACGATTGTACCGTGAGCGGATGGAATGTACTGCTCGTGCTTGCGCCCGTAGTCGATGACCTCATAGTGGTCCTCAGGATTGCCACCGTACGACTCCGTGATGAAGTGTTGCGTTCCGTGCGGAGTCAGTGCCGCCCACAGCGTGCGGTTGTCCGGACCGTAGGTAGGTTGATGCGGTTGCTGCTGGTGATGATGGTGCAAGTGATTGGTCGGGTAGAGGATGGTGCCACCGGGCATAAATACGGCCGCCTTCGCGGTGGACGGTTCGTGGCCCAGTGCATGCAGCGGTGGCTGCTTCAGGTTACTGTCGTGGTACGAGTAGCTGAACGAACTGCAACGGAAACAGAAACGACTAAAACGATTGAGAACTCAATGGTGCTGCGGTAACAGGGTAGATTGTAGAGGAAGAGCCCGACAGGCTATGAAAACATACTCGCGACATTTCAGTACCACCATCGCCAGCAGAGCACCAAGGAGAAGGACTCCAACGCATGAAGAGATCAGCACCAGCACCCAGGTGTCATCCATTCCTGGAAGGATAAAACGGAGCAAATATAAAGCAGAGCCGCATGCGTTAAGATAATAGACCTTCTCGGTACTATCGTTTCTTCGAGTAATATTATCCAAATTTGTTTGTGAAAATTTAGAAGAAAAGTAAAAAACAGCCAAACCTTTCGTTAACGCCTAAAAATATGCAACGCATATAACGTGCTCTTCCTCTTATTCCATGATAAGTAGTGTATACATCCAGGCGTTATGGCAACATTTTGCTGCATTTTACAGTAAATTTATCAATTTTCCTACACTTTACAAACAAAATTCAATTACAAAATGGCCTCCCAAAACTGGAACATCGTTTGCTCCCTATAGTAAACAACAACAGTGCAACTCAACAGATTCCCTGGAGCCCTGCCACCGTGCGTCACAGTCAACCCTCATCCTACCGTTTCCGGGCAGCTCGACAAACTCCATGCCGGACTGCTCGTTCGCCTTGAGCGACGGCTCGCAGATGAAGGCCGCACTGCACAGCAGGCTGTTGTTGCTGTTCCCGTTCGGCTTGCTGGCCACGAGCGCGTTACGGGGCAACAGAAACGACGACAGCGGGGGTGGCGGCATCGACAGTATCATATCGGGCGGTGGCCCCAACTCGAGACAATCCCCGAGGCAGCTCATGATTTCCACGACTCGTTCACCACTGGCTGCTGCAAACAGGACAGAAAACGATGACACTTTGTTAGCACCGACTACAAAACAGCACATAAGCTAGGACTTTAGAACACACCAAATAGGATAGGATCACAGCTTACCTGCGCGGAAAATAGGCTTCGCTCTTCTGGTCCTTCGCTACAACTACTGGAATTCCTCTGTGCAGCGCAAAAACGTACACACCGAACGGGCGCCTACTTGGTCGTGCCTTCCTTATTTCGCTGCGGGAAAATTGTGCACAAGGACCGTTCGTGTTGCACGCGTGTGCGTGCGGGAAATCGGCGCACGCGCCCTAATCCGCTCCGTCGCACAGGAACAGCGAAGGGTGCCAGGCCAGGCGTCGAAGTGTGTATGTTATTATTGATTTCTGAATTATGTGTTTGCACTGGGTGTACCAGAAAGCAGGGGGGGTGATGATGGGTCTGTTGCCTGGCTAGGGACAGAAAGCCAGCGGTATATGAAGGACCGGGAAGGACCGATGAGTCAAAATAAACACCGACCGAATGGCGGTCCTGTTTCAATGTGTGTTTTTCTTGCGCTTCCGTGTGCGAGAGAAAAAAAATATTCAAAGAATGGGAAATCAAAGTCCTGGCAGGAAACGGATAGGGTTATATCCTCCGGTACGATCCGCATCCGGAACGTGTGGTAGTATTTTTTTTTGCTACTTTGCTCGTCCCGTTCGTCCTTGTTTCATAATTGAAAAACCGATGCTCACCTTGCTTTCGGGTGCAGGCATTTGTATAACACCGCGCGCAGGACTCACCGAGAGTGGGGAGAGGGACACACTCCTTTGCACCTGTGCCTTCGGTTCGATTGTGGTGGTGGTGGTGGTGGTGATGAAGGCAATGAAAAGGGAAAATGCTAATGCTCACGGGACTGCGAAAAGCGCACAGCCATTCCAGACACGGTCTGGTGAAATAAAAAGAAGATGAGTGTAGATGGCATTGCCGTTGCCATGGACTCCTGTTGGCATTTTGAATACAACTTGTTCGAGGGATGCGTAGCAATACCAGAAGTGAGAGTATTTCCACCAATTTGTTTTTTTTTCATGAGGATTATTTGTAATAAATGTACAAGATCCTGTATGACTTTTTTATAGCAAATATCAATCCCTACTATTTTACATTATCTCGCGCTTCCGTGCTGATTAACCTAAATATTATCAGAGTTGACAACAATACACACGCGCGCGCGAGTATGAACAACTGTACTTGAAGCTCAGTTCATTGGACCTTGTTTTATCTGAACCGAAAAAATGCCATCCAACATCACCAACACGCGCACTCCCTCTTTTTGGCAAATATTGTCGGACGTCATCGCTTCCAAGGGAGATAATCCAACGAAATTGGACAATCGCAGAGACAACAAGATGATCTCCGCGATGACAGTGACGAGTGTTCTGTTGCAGTTCGCAAAATGAGGATGAGATGGGCTTCTTCCTGTAGGTCATGTCCGGTAGATTAAGTTTGCGTCGCAAACGAAAAGCATTACTATGCGAAATACTTAAGAATGACTGACTATCCAGTTACGGGTATAATGATGTCAAAGTTGAATGTACCTTCTCAGTTGCAAGAAGACTTCTCAAGTAATATGGGGCATTAGCAAGAGTATACAACTAAACAAAATGTAAGCTACCTACGGCGTTGCGACCTTCTCAATTGTCTCGAATTCATGTGAAGTTCATGGACGTCTTCTAAATCGCACGTAATTGATATCAACTAGACTACTTACCACTGTTCTGTATGACGCGGTTTAAACTGCATCATCCTGGTATACGTGGCAGCACCCTCCCTTCCTCCCATTGCAGCACGATCAACTACTGCTACGTCCCAAAGCGAATGATCCACGCTCAAATAACCTTACCCCCTTTGTACTCCCCACAAAACCCTCAAACAATTCTCCTTTGTGTGGACCTCCTCTCGCCAGCGATAACGGATCTGTCTCCAGCGTCAAAAGTGGATAGGATTAGGGCATTATGTGTGTGGCCACACCATGGGCAACGCGTGAAGATAGAAAAAACGCTAACTTATCTGCTTGCTGCCACCTCGTAAACCGCCAGCGCGGCTCCACCATCTTCCCGCGTTGGGCTAACATGAATGAAATCCCGCGACGATCGCGACTTCCCGCTCCCGTGGAGTCCAGCGACGATGGTCCGTTCTCTAATGCCGAGCGGCTTTTCGGGCGAGGCGTCTTAAATCGCGATCGCATCGCTATCTTGACATCTTTTAAAATAGCTCATCCACGAGCGGCACGCCCGCAGTCGTTGCGTTCTAGTCCCTCGGGAAAGGTCGGTAATGGTACGGTTGGCAGCACTTTCTCCCACCGAGAAGCGGCCACAGCAGCAGCAGCCAGTTTAGGCGTTCGTCGCTTCGGCGCTAAAAATACTTCCATTCGACCGTAATTGAGAAGTGCCGGCCACTTCCGCGTTTGTGCGTTAGAGTCGGAACCGAGCCGAGGGCTGGTGTTGCGGCAGATCGCAGTGAATCCGACAACGCGCGTTCGGGGTTAGCGCGCGCTAATTTGCATCGTAAACAGTGACCGACTCCAGACCGGTGCGATGGATCCAGCGTCCCCGGCGGTCGTAGGGGAAGATGACGCGTTACCGACAGCGTTGGAGCAGCGATTGCTCTTCTCCGCCGTCGATTATGTCATCTTTTTCTCGATGCTCGGCATGTCGGCGATGATCGGTGTGTACTATGGGTTCTTTGCCAAGCAGAAGCAAAACAACACCGCCGAGTACCTGCTCGGGAGCAAGCAGATGAAGGTGTTTCCGGTTGCCATGTCGCTGACAGCGACGTAAGCGAAGATGCAGCTGCCATGCGTGCTTCCACGAGATTAAAGGTACTTCTTACCACCCGTTTCCATAGGCACATCTCGGCCATTACGATGCTCGGTGTACCGGCGGAGATGTACAAGTACGGCATCCAATACTGGGCCTGTTCGATATCCGGGTTGATCGTGACCATCTTCATGGTGTACGTGTTCCTACCGGTGTTCCACGAGCTGCAAACCGTCTCCTGCTATAGCTACATTCAGATGCGATTCGATAAGCGCACCCGAACGATGGCTAGTCTGCTCTTCATGTTCTACTGCCTGCTCAACACACCGGTCATCATCTACGCACCTGCCATTGCATTCAGTCAAGGTAAACTATGATGATGAGCTTGCTTAGAGCTACCGAAGCGAAAGCGCATGGCACACTACAGCTTTATTATCATCCCTCTCACTCTCCCGGTAGTCACGGGTATCAATGTGCACATCATTACACCGATGATTTGCTGTATCTGCATTTTCTACACCACATTCGGCGGCATACGGTACGAGCGGGATAAATGTTTACACTGCTCCCCCTTTGAGGAATACATTTCCCACTTGCCTTCCTTTCCAGTGCGGTAATCTGGACGGATACGTTGCAGTTCGGTGCGATGTTGTGTGCTCTGTTCGTCGTAATGACGCTTGGCACACTGCAGCTCGGTGGAGTCATCAACGTGTTTCGACTAGCTGAGGCCGGTGGTCGTTTGATTTGGTTTAAGTAAGTAGCTTATCTAGCTGACGTTAATGCATGCACGATAATCATCTCAATCTTCCATTGCAATACAGTATGGATCCAGATCCTTACATGCGAACCTCATTCTGGCTGGTGTCAGTAGGACTGACCTCGATGTGGATTTCGAATATCGGCGTAACACCGGAGTGTGTGCAGCGATTCCTGACCATACCGGACATGGCGAGCGCTAAGAAGTAAGTTCTTCGGTGCACAACGCGTGCCCCAAGAAGATTCTAACACCGCTTTACTTACAGAGCGGTCTGGATCTTCGGTGTCGGTCACATCCTGGTCAAACTATTCTCCGTCTACAACGGCCTACTGATCTTCGGCAAGTACCACGACTGTGATCCGATCCACGAGGGCACGGTCCAAAAGTACGACCAAATATTCGCCTACTACGTACTGGACGTAGCGCGGCACATTCCCGGCCTACCGGGTCTGTTTGTGGTGGGAATCTTTTCGGCTGCGCTCTCCTCGATGTCCACCAGCATGAACACGCTTTCCGGTACCCTCTTCGAGGACTTTATTCGGCCGAGGTTTGCACTGAAAGACGAAACGGCCAGCACGGTCGTGAAGGCAATGGTGCTGACGATTGGGGTCATCTGTCTGTTGCTGGTGTTTGTGGTCGAAAAGCTCGGGAGTATCTTCAGTTTGGCGATATCCGTGTCCGGAGTCACGTCCGGTACGCTGCTTGGCATCTTCTTCCTCGGGATGTTCTCGCCGCACGTTAACGGACGTGGTGCATTCTGGGGTGCGATCGTATCGTTGGTGTCGTTGAGCATAATCGCCGTTGGTGCACAGCTGGAGATATTGGGAGGACACTTGAAGTACGAAAGCTTACCGTTCCGGTACGACGGATGCAGTGGGTTCAACGAAACGGGGTAACTATCATTCGGCAATGCACATGTATTCGAGAAGCAAACCTAACCCGTTGTCTGCTTGCATTGATTTCCAGCACGGAGACTAGCACCTTTTACCGGGACGCCGCCCACCACGACAACTCCGAGGTACCGTGGGTATTCCGCATAGGGTTCATGTACTACTCCCTGCTCGGTACGATCATCGTCATCGCGGTGGGCATCGTGGTGAGCATTCTGTCCGGCGGACAGAAGGAGCGTGTGCCGCTGAACCTTCTCACACCCTGGGTGCGGCCACTGTACCGCTCGCTCGACTACGCACCCGAGAAAGGCGAATACAAACTAACGCGAAGCTGTGAAATGACCGAAATTGAGAAAATCCCTAAATGAAGAGAAGTAAAACACTGGATACACTGGGTATTTGTTGCGACACTATCCGATCGCCGGCCGGATGTAGATTTTATTCGGCAGCCTGCTCCCAACGTACCGCAAGCGTTCCTCGCGCAGTGTCTTTGCCAGCAGTGTCGCCGCCTGGTCGGCACTGTCATAGTCCTGCTTGAGCGATTCATTGTAGCACTCGTGCAGCCAGTGTACCGCTTTGGAGACGTTCGCACTGAACACACCGAACACGTCCCGCGTGTGCTGATACCGGGCCGGATTGACCATATCCGTCAGGAGGTAGATCAGCGCGTGACGTACCGCCGACTGCTGCCGGACGGTGATGTACGGCACCTCGACGGACGGGAGCGCTGCCTGGGCGGCCTCCAACGCTATCAGCGCACCGTGGCAAGTGGACCTAGCGTCCAGGGCGAGGGTGATGGTTTCTTCCGCACTTCGCGACGGTCGTATCAACTCCCAATACTCGACCACCTGATGGAGTCCCTTGGCGGCGGCCCGCAACAGACCACCCGCGATGCGCCACTGCTCAACGGCACCTCCGAGTCGATCTCGCACGTCCCGTGCGACATCCAGCTCGGCGTCAAGCTTTTGCTCGGTCACCGAACCGTAGGTTCCATTGTAAACGGCCACCAGCAGATGATCCTGCTCGAGGTACAATCGCTTCAACTGATCGAACGATGTCCTTAGGGTTTGGGCGCGCTTCCGAGCGTGCGCAATCATCTCCTCGCGGAAGTGTTCCGCTTCCCGGTCCATTGCGGTACGGGAGAGTCGCGCCACGAACTCCTCCTGCTGGGCAGCCTTGAACTGATTCGACACGATGTCGAGCTTGACAATGATCTGCAATAGTAGTGGGGAAGGACCGTTTAGCTCCCGAATCTAATTCAACCTAAGTTTCGACTCACTCCGTCAACGTACTTCACGAACCTTAACCATCTCTTTGCGTATGTTCTCGGCGAGACTGTCCTGATCCATAGACACTGGTGGCTTTAGCACGTCTCCGGGAACCCCATTTGGAAGGGGACCATTCGAAACGTGCTCATCTAGGGGCGCGGACGGACCTGTAGTAGGAGTGTCCGATTGCTTGGTTGTTTTCAGCAGCTCTACCCAAGCCTCGGCCGTCATCAACCGTGGTCCCGGTGTGGTACTCTCCAGAGCACAGATTTCTTCGTCCAGCCGGCGGTAAGCGTCCACCACCGTTTCCGCTTGCTTCGGCACCAACGACGGCGGCATCGGTTCGTGGATCGCAATCGGCGTGGCTGGATGTGGAGTCGGTTCCTCGAGTACAACGGACGATGAACATCCCATGCCGGTGCTGCTCATCACTGCACGATTACCGTTCGAACGTCCTGCGAGGCGCCGCTGGAGGAGGTAGTAGTACGCTCGCGGATGAACCATCGACAGTTGCACTTCGTGTCACTTCCAGGTACTGACTGAGGCTGCTCGCTCCGGAACGACCACGCTCCAATGGGGAAGTTGATCCGGTAACGACCGGTAACGACCCCGAACGGTGTGCCCTTTAAGCTAACACCTCGTGCCCTCGGCGACGTTCGGCGGCGGCTCTCTTATCTGCATCGATTCATCGCGGCAAACGACACGTATTCAACGTATTAACAATAACGTTATCCATGCATGACATCGCAACCCGACGCGAAACACACAAAGCGCGATTCATTCAACCGCTTCGGAACAGAAGGATTATTAATTTCGGAATCCTCGTTCGTAACGACGAACGAACCAAAACCAATCGCGTTCGTGTGTCTCCTGCGTGTGTGCGTGACACGAGGTTTATCCTCGTAGGGGAAGCGACAGCAGTTGACCACCCCGGTCGGTTCCAGGTGTTGAAGGAGGTGTCTTCACTACCGTGTACCGATTAGTGGAAACGGCTACAAATGGCGCTACCGAGTGAGACCGTTTTGTGTTTTACGCTTTGGTGCGTGATCGGTTTGTAGTTATCCCTCTTCATCGGACCCTGTTCGAGTTGTCTGACGATTGGGTTGCAATCATTCCATCACAAGCGATTAGAAGGTGTCAGACCTTCGGGAAGGTCACTGCCGAACTGCTGCCTAACTCATTCATAAGGATCGTGAATAATTCCGACGCGAACACGGCAGCATGCGTCTGACGCAGTGAAACAAGAGCGGCGAGTAAACGTGATTCTCATAAGACCTCATCATTATTCTTTATTAGACTGTAACGGCCTGCCTCCCCGGGGATACCTTGTATCCAGGGTTTGCCTTTTTTTATTATGTTTCAATACATTTCACGCGAAACGTTGCATTAAGTTGCTGTGGGCAGCCTCGTAATTGTTTTTGATTCCTAACCGCATTGAACTAGCGACGCCTTGGGGCGCTATTTACAGTGAGAGTTGGCTTCAGCTTTCCAAGCGACGGGAGGAAATGCTTTCCCAGTTTTTTTATCGATCTCAGGGATATAATATCATTACGAACTGCGAGAATTATTTATTCAAAAAACAGAAGAAGTGGACGAGAACTCGTTCGAACGACGATGCTTGAGGTTAAGCTGAGATGTATCTGTCTGCAGTGAGTTTTTCGGGATGCTGCACTTGTCTTAGCTCATCAAAATCAACGGCATTGCCTTTAACGTCTTCTCATTAACCCCTCAGCTAACAGAAAGGAACCCTCAGGATCACCAGGATGATTTGGATGCAATTATTTATAATTCGATAAAGTGTCTCCTTGCTAGTAAGCTGATATACTGCTCTCAAGACAGACACCTGCTTGCATGGCAAATTAGCTGCCCAGAATTCAGCATCTGAACAGCTTTCGTTAGTACGAAGCTTGCTCCAAAGAAACTCATTGCAGACAAATTGTACAGCTCAACAAACGCGAATAGTAGAAGGAAACTTATCAATGGAAAGAAAACTGAATCAGACTGGACCCCTCATTAGACTGAGTCTCAAATAATAGATTCAAACATATATAAGCTAATTAACAGCTAGTATAACGATATTACCAAAAATATAAACTCATCAAATTGCCGTGCAGTGCAGAGTGTGTTAGTGAATTAAAGTTTCATGTTTTAAATAATGGTCTCATCAAGATGGAGAAATTCGTTCAGGTAACAGGGTAAATATTAAAGGCTAAAAGGAAACGGGTGGTTAAAACGTTCACAACAGAACGATTGCGAGACCCTCATGCATTATTGCACGAACAAAAGAAGTAACAAACAGAACAAACAGATGAAAGAAAGAAAAAAAATAAAAAAAATAACATTCACATTCAGCCTTGTTCTCGACAACAGTGATATCATCGTGTTATGCGTACAAACCGGCCCGCGCCACACACCACACACGATATTATCACAACGATCCTGCCACCGTCCTGCGGCAGGGCGATCCCGTCCATAGTTCGTGGAGTCGCTTCCTTACGTTCACCAGCTGGGTAAGATCACAGGAATGACTAAGACAGCGCAGCGTGCCTAGGTACGATTGCTTGAGCAGCTGCAGCCGGCGCACGATACGATCGCGTTCGCACGGGCTCGCCGTTTGGTGGCGCCATTCGAGCAGGCTCAGCCGGATGCTGGTGGAGAGTTCACGCTTCAGCATCAGCAGGCAGTCGTTGCGTGATGATTGGTTCTAGGGGAGGGAAAATTTGAAATAAACCCATGATAGACGATTGCAAAACGTGTGATTTATTAACACTGAAACATGCAAATAAAGCATTTTGACACGCAGATTGCATACTTCCAGCCTGATCACACGGATTTGCACCAAACAGTATGCAATCTGGGTTAAAAATGCTTTATTGATGACATTTTTATGTAAAAATATAGCTACATCGATTAGGTGATTAAAAATATAACGATTAAAAAAAGTTCTTCTATTTATATTAATGGAAAAAACTCACCACATCGGAACAAAGCAAAAAATTGGCATGTAATCGCTCCGACGGCGTCAGATTGGAGAGGATGAATGCGATCAGGTTCGGCACGTTGATCTTCAATGACTCCGGAAAGATGCGACTCTCGGCTTTCCTGCAAAAAAAAATCAATTACATTTAGAACGCATAGCGCTACTTCAATCAATCACCCTCTCTTACCTTCCTTTCGGGAAAATAATCAACGACGGAAACACATCCATCGTGTACTCCCACGGCAGATCGTTCAGGTCGCCGTCGATGCGCACGAACCAAAGGTCCGGCTGGTGGCGCAGCATGCGGGAAACGGTCAGCAAATGGTGTGCTTGTATGTAGCAGAAGGCACACTGCGCCGAGTAGAAGCTAACCACCACCGTCCGGTTCGAGTCGAGCACGGTGCGCTGGAAGTTGCTCGAGTAAATCTCTTTCACCCGGTGGTATTCGCGTGGGGCACGTACTGATTCCGGAGCAGCAGCAGCACTGGGTGCAACACTGGCTTCTGCCGGAGCGCCAGAGTTTGTCGCTTTCTGCTTGAGCGTCTCCTCCACCTTAGCCTTCTCGTCGAGCATGGCGCGGTGCCGGTCGAGGTATAGCTGATCTTGCCGCACGTACTCTCGCGCGTCAAACGAGTGTGTGTGCTGGTAGTGAATGTTACTCGAGCGAAGGAATCGCTCCAGCGTGCGGTTGTAGTAGTCGTGCACGAAACGTGCCATCGTGTGCAGATTGATTTGGTCGCGTAGGGCGTACGATGATTCTTGGGCCTGATCGACGATGAAGGCTACGGTGCGATTCGGTTCGGACAGTACGGCCACACCGAGCCGTTCCGCAAATGCGTGGTACAGGTTGCTGTCCATGCTGATGAATGTGAGCGTTTTGTTGTGCTTGCAGGATAGTCCGCCGATGGCGGAGTAGTAGTCCAACGATTGTTCCTGCCGCGCGGGTTCGCTGAAGAAAACGTTCGTCTTCTCTGACACGGCTAGCTGGAGCAGTTCACACTGCCGACGGAGATTCTGTCGCGCAAGCAACTTCGGACCACGATAATCATGCTCGGAGTCGATCATTGATGTCACGGGATGCGCCTGTTCATTATCGTCCATCTCGTCCTCATCGTTCCTACCTTCCGATGTGCAACCCTCCGTTTGCCACATCAAACTTGACCTACCACGAGCACCACCACCACCCGGTCCGAGTGCGCCACAGCTGCGCCTGTCTCCTCTGCAACCCGTAGCAGGTGCAATGTCACAGTACTCCTTCCCACCGACCGGTTTACCATCGACAAACTTCGACGAGTTGAGCACGTTCACGAACGAAACCGACACGGTCGACTTGAAACCTTCCTTGCACCCATTCCGTCCATACCGCCGGCCACCCGGTGTACCCGGTTCCGTGTCCTGCGACGGGTGGCGACCGAGAATTTGCACACACTGCTCGCGCCTTTCCCCGTACCGGGCCGCGTTTGCGTGCCGCTGTTCGGCTATGTACTCCCGGGCCATCTCCAGTATCCACGCGTCACCCGGACAGTTGTAGTACTGCATGCTCAGTTGCCGTAGCATCATGTACGCGTCGGAACTGTCATCGTAGAGTGGGCGGGGTGTGAACAGCATCAGCACGGGCCCGTCCTTCAGGTAGGGAGCCAGTGTGCTTGACTTTATGTTGCCTGGAGGGGTGATCCACATCGAGACAACGTGCAGCTGTTTGTGAATCCAGGTGATGAGTTCATGCGGTGTCCAGGACTGGTTGACCACGTATTCCTTGTGAAGGAGGAAAGAAAATGAATATTAACACATTTTATCTATTTGTTTCCAAAATATCTCCCCATCTCCTCTTTGCAGAAGAAAATGTTGTGTATAGCCTATCGTTTTGGAATACTCACAATGGTTTCGTTCCAAAGGTACAACCGAATGGAAGGGACCGTTTCAACGCCAAACAGCTGGGAGGACTGCCCGGTCACAACGCCGAACGACACCTCCTGGAACGGATCCTTCTCGAGCCATTTGAGCGAGGCTTGGTAGTAGCGCTGATACAGTTTGCTCTCATTTGTTACGTCTAAAAATGCAACTATGACGGCCTACGAAACAAACATCCAGATTACTACATGAACTTCCCCGGATCGGCGTCGACGTTGAAACTCACATCCTTCCCGGTCATATGATCCATCAGGTCACCCGGACTAGCGAACCGATGCAGCGGAAGCATCAGCGACTGTACGAACCGCGACAACGACGCCGTATTCCACGCCTGGTGGTACTGTACGGCCAACCCGCTCGGTTGGTACGCCATCAGCACCGGCCACGACTGCACCTTCGTGTACCGCTGGCGACATTCTCCGCCCGGCTGCCAGCAGTTGATCGCGGCAAAGTGTGCCTCGCGGTAGTACAGCTGCGCCACCTGTTCGTACGCGTGCCGGGCATACTGGCTCTCGGCACACCACGGTGCGTAGTACAGCACGAACGACAGCTCCGACACAGAAACGCGCGTTTGTGTGGTGCCGAGGGCCCCAGTGGGCCAGTCGTGCACCAAAGAGCCCTTCGAGAAGAAAGGAACGGGCGGCGGGGCCTTCGATATTTTCGGCGGACTGTTCTGAATCGTTGCGTACGTCGTGAGAATGAGGGCCAGTATGCAGAGCGCTTCGCGCCCATAAATAATGATCATGCTGATGCGATTGTAGCGACGTGTCTTTTCGTCTAGAACACTACTGCTCAACTGTTCGTTATCACTTGTTGTTGCCGATGACGCTGCTGCCACGTTACCATTTCCGGCCGGCCGCTGGAGGTTGCCCGGCCGTTGCGTTACCAGTGCCGCCCCTGCTGCACCCGTCGCATCCGTGTCATCGCCGACGTGCTGAGGTTGCTGCGGTGCGGTGGAAGCGATCGGAGCACGTTGGCGTGCTGCTTTTCGTTGCGGAACCGCGTTCAACTGCTGACGTCGCGCTTGTTGGCTTGAGTTGTTTACCGCAGCTGGCGACGACGGCGACGACGACGGGGGCGGCGGTGAGGAGGGTTGCAGACGGCGCGATACTTCTGGCTGAAAGTTGCTGCTGCTGCAATCTTCTGCTGACGGGTCTGATGTTAGTGCATGCATAGGGAACTGCTTTCATTCGCCGTGGTCGCTGATGTCGTCGGAGCCCGCTGAGGTAGTGCGAGTAACACGTCATTACCCTTTTCTCAAGAACGGTGCTGTGCTCCGGGACCTCAAAACATCTTTTATCAGCGCAGCGCACACACGGAGGCCTTCGAAAACTGCGACTTTCACTAGCTGCTCCGGGCGGAGGGTTTGCTGTAGCTCAACGGACGTTAAAGTTCTTGCACGTACATTTCTCGGCTAGTCCATAGCGTGGAGGGAGCGAGGGAGGAGGAAAACCTTCCAAACTAGAATATCCAATTATCGAATTCTCTTTTTTCCTAATCCAATTTTGAGAGCAAAACACACGACACGATAAAAAAACTTCTCACTGACAGCTGTTTTACCGATTCGCTCGATGACAGCTGTCAGTGCGGCACACAACCGGTTCGCTTTGTTTACGAACCGTTTCGGACGAAGTAATAAAACGTAAACAAAGGCATTTTGCGTGAAACCGAACCAATGGACGCGGAAACAACGAAACCGGCTTTTAAGAAAAAGAACCTCTCCGAGGTGAATCCCATAGTGGGGAAGAAAAGGCAGTGGAAATCGCTCAAGCAAATCCTAGCGCACGAAAAGACGCTACCATGGAAAGAGACGGACATTACGTGTAAGTAGAGTCGTGTGCCGTGAAGTAGATTCATGCGGAGAACGCTGTACTTAATCGTGTCTCGTGCAATTACAGACTCCACCGTGAATGCACCGCCGTCGTTAAAGCCAGCGAAAAAGTATTCCGACATTTCCGGTCTGATTGCCCCGTACACGGATCCGCACTCGAAGCTGCGGTATCACAACGTGGAGGAGTACCAAACAATCCGTACCTTTCCGATGGATCTCACTGCCGGGTACTTGGCGTTGCGGGGTGCCACCAGTATCGTTTGAAAATAAGTATAACTATGCCACAAGCTCGACAGTAAGTCTCACAAGAGTGTTCATATTTATTAAAACTCCTTTTGAATGGATTGCTTGCCTTATATACTAACAGTTCGTTCATAGCTATCACCGGTTAAACTTACGCGAAAAGCGAGACAAATGTTTCGGCTCCAAATATCACAACCGTTGCACAGTGTATCACTCTAGAAACAGAGCATTCGTGTTTAAAATCAAAACTCTCCCCCCACTCCGGCAGCGGGATGTGGAAAGCACCAAACTTAGCGCAGCGTGACCCGAAACAGTCGTATTGTGTTACAAACTAGTCTATCATATGGGGATGGGAATATCAGAGGATTCGCCACGGAGGGACAGTAGTCTTATCAGGTCCATTTCTTAGAGCGTAAGAATGAACAGCGTTACAGGCTGTGCTCGTACAGCAGGTAGCTCTTCAGCTCGCTCGGTATGAACAGCGGCGTGGTGAGTATTGGTGGGTTTTATTGACAACAATTCTGCAGACTTCAGATATGGAGAGATGCAAGGAGACTTATGATCCAAGATTGGACATCAACAGTTTGGTTATTCGTTTCATTGGATGTATTTTATAAGCCAGGATTGTAAGTTATTTGCTAGTTAAAGATTGTTATTACATCTTTTATTGAAGTGTTCCATATATCTTCATACGTTTAATCGTAACAAAAACTACCGGTCCTTGCAGGCAATGCTTCCCTCGTGACGATGCTTTTGAAGCAGGGAGCACGCGTGGACATTCCAGCACCACTGCCCGAGCCGGATCGTCCCAGTCCGCTGGATCTGGCCGTGCTGCGGGGTGATCCGGTGCTGGTTAGAATACTGCTCGAGCATGGTGCGAACGTTAACCGCAGCAGCCCTGTCATTGGATCGCCGTTGCATGTGGCCTGCGCCGATAATATTCCCAACAGAGTTGAAATTATGAAGGTGAGTTGCGGTTTGGTGCTCAGAAGAAGTGTAATTATTCTTGACCCGAAATCCACAGATGCTCTTGTTTTATGGCGCCGATCCAAACATCCGCGTGGTGGGAGATGTTGCCACCAACGCGATCCTGCGTCCTCCGTTGGCGGAGCTGCTGGCCAGCAACGAACACGTGACGCCCGAAGAGTTGCATTTGCTGCTGCGATACGGTGCGAGGGTAAGCATTCCAGTAAGATATTCTTTTGTGCGATGCAAGCAGACATTCTGATGAGAACGTTTTCCCATCGTTCACAGGTCATCCTGAAGACCCAGTACCGTGACCCGGACGGTTTGCTGAACTGCCTCTCCAACCTGCACCACGAATCGCCCGCCTTCCGCATCATCCTCGACGCGGCGGAGGAGTTCGATCCCTGCATGATTCGCCGCAATCAACAGGTCTCCGACGAGCAGCGCGACCTGCTTGTTGAACAGGCCACGGTACCGCGGAAACTTAAGTCCCAGATTCGTGCCCACTACCGGCGTCTGTTCGGGCGCAACCTGTGTGAGTTTGTACCGCCGCTGTTCATACCGAGCGAGCTGAAGAGCTACCTGCTGTACGAGCACAGCCTGTAACGCTGTTCATTCTTACGCTCTAAGCGTTGATGTCAGCACCGCGCACGATCAGCAGGTTGACGGCGGCTTCGTTGTTCTGCCAGACGGCGTAATGCAGCGGCTTCAGACCCTGCGTCACCTGCTCGTTCACCTTCGCGCCGCACGCGAGCAGTATGCGCAGCTCGTCCATCGACACCATCCGGATGATGGCGTCGGCCAGGGCCCGTTGGAGCGGATTGGCGGCACACTCAGCCGGCATCGTGATAATGCGTCCTGTGATGAAGGAGAGAGTGGTGAGTATTGGTGGGTTTTATTGACAACAATTCTGCAGACTTCAGATATGAAGAGATACAAGGAGACTTATGATCCAAGATTGGACATCAACAGTTTGGTTATTCGTTTAATTGGATGTATTTTATAAGCCAGGATTGTAAGTTATTTGCTAGTTAAAGATTGTTATTACATCTTTTATTGAAGTGTTCCAAGATCCTCCTACGAATATCGGAAACCTTGGGCATATGGTCAATATTTGAGATGATATTCAGGAAGATGTTTGCATCGCATTCTGTTACACAAGTCAGATAGCTTGACACGCATAATATCCATTTCCGTATCCAAAGCGATTAAAGTCAGCAGCACCTAATACGTCTGACACGAAATCTGCACTCTTTTTGCGTTTGCTACGTTTGCTTGGTTCTGCTGTATTATTTCTGTATTGACATAGTTCTTCATGCGCGTCTTCATGCCGCTGGTTTCAGTCGCAGGCAAACCGGCTACTCAATTGACCCTCGCCTCTCGCAAAAGCCGCTCGCACCAATGACGTGTGAGTACGGATTTTCGTAATTTACAAAAATAAACCATACGTCCTGTGTGCGCCTCCCACCCCATAAGTGACACCTTTCCGCCACACACACACACGCGCACGGAGTGGAGATCACACGATCGTGGCGACAATAACTCTAGCCGGACGCGGCTTATTTCGTAATCGGTCTCGCCGAATCAATCCAGCCCGACCCGGAAACGCTTACCCCGTCCGTTCATCGTGGAAAGTTTGAGCCAACGCCAACAGTTGAACCGCAGAAGCACAAAATAACACAAACAGAGCTGGGAGTGGGAGCCGCACAAACTATCTCCACCGCCGGTTGCCGAATCGTGTTCGCGTGCGATGGTTTTGCTTTTCCGTTTGCACGTGGCGGTTTAGCTCGCCAATTCCAAGCGCAGAAACAAAGAGCTGTCAATGTTGGCGACGTTGTTTGGCGATCACACACTCGGCGGAGGGGGAGTTGGCCAACACGAAAAGCCAACAACAACAACAAACTCTAAATTGCGCGTTAGGGAAAGCGATCGGGTCGTCCGTTCGCAGCGAAATGGTTTCCCGTTTCTCGGGACCGAACATAAACCGTCAACTGAACAGAGAGCCGGCCGTGGGAAAGCGTGCCTGCGAGGTGTTTGTTGCTCGTGAGTACTAAGAGGAGCGATCACTCACCATTTTCTCTCGATTAGGAGCACACACACACGATGTTCATCGTGGGAGATCTCAAAGATCTGTAAGGAAAACACGATAATCGACCGCTTTAAAACACACCGTGTGTAGTGTGCGTCAGTACTCAGTCTCTGCGCTGCGAACGCACACAATGAAGCAGTTGACCACATCAGCTGATCCACTGCAACTCATCGGCCTACTTGCAGCTGGGACCTCTCGTCGCCACATCGCACCGGTGCTCTCACCGGCCATGTCCAATATCTGGTGCTTGTTTGATAAACAATGTCACCGGGAAATGTAAATGTGTGCATTGCGAACAAGCCCGCGAAAGAAGATAAATTGGCACAGAGGAGGAATATTCGCTGGTACGAAACACATTTCAAAACGGGTCGAGCAGTATCCATGCGTGCTCCAAAAACGTGTCCCTCCTCCCGGTAACGACGGAACGCGCAATTGCGCATCAAGTCTTTGGCGTATCCGCCATTGGAACGACGCATCTCGGAGACGAGTCTCGCCAGTTCCCCGTACGCGGCTGAGCTGGCAAACCCATCGCAAGTTCAATGGCATCAGGAGTGATCACGAAAATAGCATCAAAGAGACATGCCGTCTGGCAGCCGCACTGTCAATCACGCGCAGTTCAACGCGAAGGAGTCCAATTCTTGGAAATTGTAGGACACCGCGATCACTTACTTTAGCTGTGCTGCACTGCGTGTTATTAATAGTTCCGATGCTGACTTCCCCTTCACCAGTACACTTCGCACCAGCCACACAAAGGCTTTCTCCAGCTCTTCGGTGTATTGTCTCTTTGTTTGTTTGTTTTTTTGTTGTCACTCTCTAAACACGTTTCGCCAGGGGAGTTTCAAGTTTGGAGGATCTCCAGAAGGCACTCAAGTTCACTTTCCGCTCAACACCAGATGTACCAGGATCGCGCACCCCTGCTGCTGGTACGCTTTGTGTCCGTTTCGGTCGGTTCCGTAGATCGCTTGCTTTCCCGCTTGGAAGCCGTCAATCGACTGAGGATCGGCGTTGGATCGCGTCGCTGGTATATGTCGCTTTTCGCTCAGCTCAGCGGGAAATCCCTACCACCCCCGTGCGCGAATAAAGGCCCGAAGCGTAATTAATAACCGCACACAACACAGCGCACCGAAAACGACGCCACATTTGCGTGTCGTTGTCGTTCCGTTTCGCGCGTGCAGTGTATCTTCCGGGTGATGCGGCGCGATGAAGCGAGACAGCTAGCAAGCGTAGACGGTTGGGTTGTGCTGGTGCCAAATTGGCGTGTTTTCCACCCGTATAAAGGGTACCGCCGAGCCCGACGCTAGTGTTGGTGTTGGCCGACGTGGTTTTCCATTGTTGTCTGTGGCCGCCGAAGGGTTCCAAAGGTGTTCGGTTTTCGATCTGCTGCCGAACTTGTCACCGGTTCGACGGGGGTACATTGTACCGGACGGGGCGAGGTCAGTAAAGGTGTTCGGTTTTCGATCTGCTGCCGAACTTGTCACCGGTTCGACGGGGGTACATTGTACCGGACGGGGCGAGGTCAGGCAGGAAAGAAAATCCATAGGCGAACATTTGGAGCAAGGATTATTTTTTCCTATAAATTGTCTAATGAAAAGGTTATTGAGTTCGATAGTATCGGATTATAATATTTCTCACACGAAATCAAAACATGTACTGTGAGGTTCGTCATACGGTGCATCGTAATAGGGCATTCTGAGAAATTTTTGAAACACGTCGTAAACAGCCTAAAGAGAACAAAAACACATCGTCATACTGTGCTGCTGCTGCTGCGTAACTGTTCTACTTCTAGTAATTCGTCTCAGTGGAACACTTGCGCGATAAATCACTACGTTTCTAGAGCGTTTCTGAGGGACGCAGTCGCGATTGCAGATTATGGATTTAATGAAATGTAGAAATGCAATTTGAGAAGGTGCATTTTCATACACAAATGGATGGAGACTTCTCATGGAGACGCCCAGTGTTTCATGTCCAACGGGCTACTAAAAGAGAAGAGTGCCTGGAGAGTTGCCATGGAGACGCCCAGTATTTTATGTCGAACACGCTACTGGAGTTACTTCAGCATTATCTAGTTGTATTCTTAACCCTCATTTTTTGTTAAATTTGACGACTTCCAAGAAAAGTAACTAAAGTAATACAAAAATGCTTAATATAATGTGGCTTATAACGAAACAGTTGTGCCCGTTTAATAGAGGTCCTTGTCGGACGACATTCTCTTAACTTTGCCATTGACTTATCACAACCTTTAATGAGATCAGCGCCTGATCTTGAACTTAATGCATAGAATGAGAAGCATGTGTGTGATAACGCAACTTGCATCCCAACAGAAAAGGCTTTACCGGTATAAAGATCGGCCTTGAACTTTCGACTGGATGTACCAACAAGAACCGACTTCCGAAACAATGCACCTCCACCCGCCCGGCACACACAGCACCTTCAACCGTCAATCTGGCCGGCAGGCTGGCCAATACCCTTCCTGTTTCGCACAAAGACACGATGGCGGCGTTTTGTTCGCCTCTCGCGCACACGTGACGCGAAGTGAGTCAATAAAACGGAACGACGACAACGAAACGGGTCCCAAAAAAAAACTTGTCGCAATCCGCAATTTTCTCACCCACCCCGCCTCCCGAACAGCCGGACGGACGAAGCGGGTTAAAGATTAAGTAAACAGCGTCGAAAGCGAACGCAGCAAACGCGGAATAGCGCGCGCAAAGCGTAGTAAAAGCTGGGGGGAGAAAAACAACAACACACTCCGCACAGACGCAAAAACCCAGAAAAACGTTGCGCGTGTTGGTGCGGGTTGAATTGTGGTTGCAAAATTGCGCACCTTTTGCGAACCGTTGCCGTCGTCTGCTCCACATATCGCCCGGTAAATCAGCTCTCGTTTGGTGAAAGCAGCGCGCGAGGCGATCGTTGCTTCCGGGTGGTTCGTTTTAAAATATGGGTCACAGGTAATGGAGTTTTGGACGTTAGCGGACTAATGGTGGGGGATAAATTATTGCTGGGACGATCCAATGCAGGGTTGTTCTAGAGAGGCAGCATTTAATGGAGAAATTAATGATCTCGACATATTTTAGTACGTGAAAATATCGGCCGATGCACTTTCTTACATTTTCCTGAAAATAAGTAATTAAAGTGTATCACTGTTCATGCCAGAAGTACGATTTTTCTTCCTTGATTCAAGTTTAAAAATAAATTCAATTAAAAATCCAATTAATTATTAGACACATTTTTATTTAAGTAAGCTGAATCTTGGGCTTAAAATAGTCAATACAATTTTTATCGGTCCGTTCCATCTTGGTCGGCGGAAAAACAACGTTTCAGTAGTGTCTGTGCGTATTCCACCTGCTCCTGACATTCTTCCTTGTCACCGTTTAGCTTCAGAATCGTTTCCAGCTTCTGCTTCAAGCTTCCCTCACGGCACCGTCGCACACCCTCCTCACACTCCGTAAGCACATTCAGCGTCGACAGAGCCGTCTCCAGTTTGGCATCGTAATCCTTCGCCGGTTTGACGTCCCTCCTCACACTCCGTAAGCACATTCAGCGTCGACAGAGCCGTCTCCAGTTTGGCATCGTAATCCTTCGCCGGTTTGACGGCCGCCATCACACGCTCCACCGCGTTCAGCTTTATGAACTCGTCCCGTACCGGGGCGAGCTCGGTGCACAGGTTGGCCATCAGGAAGGACGTTTTGATGCGCAGCTTTTCGTTGTCGGTCTGTATGCACCCCAGCATGCACTCCAGCCCACCGATTTCGATGAATGCCGCCAGGCAGGGTTCGTAGTGCCGCACCATGCAGGAGATTGCGTGCATCGCCTGCTGCGCAACGGATGGTTCGTCGGACAGTAGCTCCGTCAGCCTGGCCAGGATGTTTAGCTCGAGCAGGTGTTGCTGGCAGAAGGGATTGTTCTGTGCTAGCTCGCCGACCAAACGGAGCGTGCCGCTGCGTACCTCCGCGCTGGACGATTCGAGGCCCGGCTTGATGATGACGAAACCGCCCACCTTGAAGAAATCGTTCGCTGTGTCGATGTCCTGCACGTAGTCGACCACCGTGTCAATTGCTTCCGCTTTTGCTTCATCCGAATCGCCCTCCAGCAGTACCCTCATGGACTTTTCGAGCTCCTGCACGACGTCCACGGTTAGTGATTTGAGGGCCTCTTCTAGGAAACGACGCCGTTCCTCGTCCAACGCTTCCAGTTGCGCCGGATGTGGTGCATCTTCGTCCTTCGTCGCTTCCATGGCGAACTTCAGCAGGCCCTGTACGTGGGAGATTTGGAGAATTGGAACTAACTTCTCAAAAGTCCCGGGTGTGCCAGTGATACCTGAAGATTCCGGGGCTGCCTCGGTTGATCGGGATTGTCGCCACTAGCCATTTTTATTTGAGAAACTCACTGTTTTGTTTTGAAAACCTTCACTCTCGTGCGTAATTTAGCATGTGCGATTGTTTATTTATTTTCTCGCATGATCGAGGCGGTTTCATAGCACAACCAGCAGCCGCACATGAGTATTTAGTGGTGATATAGGTGGTGCTTAAACCGAAAGCGCCACCTGCTAGACAGTTGTGAAACTAAAGCTTTAGAGAAGAGAATTTATTAGTTTTTTTCTGAAACTAAATTAGTCCTCTTTTGCACGATGTTTAGTATTTATTTTTTGATTAGTCATTAACAAGAAGATATTCGTATTTTTGTATTGATACGTAGATGAAATTTATTAAGTAAAAAAAACGTTATTTTTTATAAAGTCATAAGATGAATTGCAATATTGTTGAATTAATTTTAAAAAGATTCTCCTTGAACAGTTAATTTGCTTCTCCTTTGAAATACTATTTCACAAAAATGCTTCATTTATGGTGCTAACATGGTCAAACATCGGTGATACCGTTTGCCGGTAGATTCGAGCATTTTTGTCGGAAAAGCTCCGACACACTGCTAGCTGTCAGTTGTGACATCCTATACTGTCACATTGACAACAACAACAAACAACAAACACACACACACACACTCTTTATTGTATTACAAAACTTACCATTTTCTCTATTTGTTGTCTTTGAAATTGCTCTAGTAATATCTACCAGCTCTCTACCAGTTTCTTTCATGCAAATATACATTTCTACAGTATTTTCGGATTTTATTCGTAATTGGACTCTCTTTATTTTAAGGAAAAGCAATTCGATAAGCTCGTTCATTCATTCTACTAGTGTCCCCAGCTTTTGACTAGACTACTGCAAAAAAGGATTGCAGATGTGAAACATTTACTTTAGCAAATGCATTTGTGATATTAACTTCAAAGTTGGCCTACTCTAAACAACTCTCTGTGAAACGACGCGCAGTTTATCGATATTTCGTGCTTTTACGTTAAATATTCAGTATTTTAAAAGTATTTTCTCCACGTAAATAATGGCTTACGACGCAGCACACGACGATGGACCAGGATTCGTTGGAATTCGCTTCTGCCAGGAATGGTAAGCGGCGTCTCCTAGCCTCAAAAAATTCGCCTTATTGTAACCTCCCGACTTGTGATCCGTTCTAGCAACAACATGCTGTACCCGAAAGAGGATAAAGAGAACAAAATTCTGCTCTACGCCTGCCGCAATTGTGACTACAAGCAGGAAGCGGACTCGAACTGTATTTACGTGAACAAAATTATGCACGAAATTGAGTAAGTCGCGAGTGTACGAACATCATCACGGGTCCGATACTTATGCTTTGCTCCCCTCCCGACAGCGAACTGACGCACATCGTGCCGGACGTGATATCGGACCCGACGTTACCGCGCACGGAGGAACACGCCTGCCCGAAATGCTCGCACCGCGAGGCCGTCTTCTTCCAGGCACAGACCCGCCGAGCAGAAGAGGAAATGAGACTGTACTACGTGTGCACCAACTCGTCCTGCTGCCATCGATGGACGGAGTGAACGTTCAGTATATTGGATTTGCATGCATATATTCTTACTTTACTAACTGTCTGGAGAATAAACCATTCTACTTGAAGGGAATATTTTAAAACTTGTCATCGTTCTTTCGATCGATGTTGATGTAGTTGTCGTTTAGAATTGAAAACTTTAATTCGGAAATACTTGTATCCACAAGTAGAAGTTCGAGGTTTGAACCGAAAGAATAAATATCTCATTATTCCAAATCAGACTCAATGTTAGTCATGAAAAACTCAAAGTTAGTTCATGTCGTGAATGAGCCACCGGACCAACAGAGTATTTTTAAACGTATGAGTATGTTGAGAACTTTTGATGTATACAAAATACAACTTTTTTCTCTTTCTCTCACACACACACACACTTTTTTTTTTTTGGAATATACGAAACTGTTGTCTGATTCATTATGCAGTCTAGATTTGATGAGAAAACGTTAATTTCTTTCCTATATCACTTGAAATGGAGAACTTTTTCTGCACTCCAATGCCTACTACGAGCGTGTCGTTTATCTTTGACAGTGGATAAAGTTAACTGTCACGCCAATTTGTCAACCATTAGGCTTAGTTTTCGTATACCAGAGTCGTATCCCAAGTTATAGTACAATATCATCACTCTAAGTCCATCGTTTGTCGGAACATTCCAAATTAGTGTTGTGTCTTATGAATCTTTCGACGAGATTCAGATTCATGAATCTTTCATTTAGGATTCATTCAGATTCATTCATGAATCTTTGGAGATTCATGAATCTTATGAATCTCTAAAGATTCATGAATCTTATGAATCTCTAGAAGATTCATGAATCTCGTGAATCTCTAAAGATTCATGAATCCGAATGAATCTCTCAACGAAACGTGGGAAAAACATGTAAAAACAATCAAGCGTAGGGACGCAGATTGAAATGTCATTCAATGGTTGGCGGGTAATCGATTTCCAACCAGTGAATGTGCACTGTATTTAATTTACTGTGGCTCTATCATTGATCAAGTCAATAACTTCATATGCTAATAGGAAAAACTAATCGATGACTTCAACTAGAGCTTGTAGAATAACATTGCAATTTTGTTGACTTGCTATTTTATTTCATAAAAAACCCCTGTTTTTGTGTTATTGATTCTTGAAAAAGAGCCAAATAAATCCTACAAAACAGCACTCCAAGTACAAACGACTAGTTTCATCATTGACGTGTTTACGAACCTCTTTGGAAGCAACATTTGAAGAGAAAGAGGGAGATTGGGGGAGAGTCGAAATTAATTGAAAAACATACATACATGATATCATTTCAATTCCAGATTCAAACGATTACCCTCTTAATTGGAATTTGATGAGAAAGGACTTTTCCAAACTTTATTATATATTTTAAAGAGTTTCAAAAATCAATTATTTTCTTTCAAAATTTCTTGAACTGTCAAAGCATAGAAAGAAACAGCAGTAGAAACAAGCAAGCGAAACATTATGAATATTTGAAATACATTTGCAAACATTAATGGATCTCCAAACTAAAAGATGAGAGATCAATTCATGTCACTTGGAAATTCATTCCGATTCCTGAATTATGCAATGGTGCAATTCGATGTCAACAAGTTACTTACGGTAGGAGGGAGCAGAAAACATCTCGCGGCGGCAATATTGGGCTTAAAAAGCTTGAGAGACTTAAGCAAACTTACCATGGATGGATTAAACAGGAAGATTGCAGGATTAGTTCGCCATACTCTTCTTGTACATAGTGATTATCTTCATGTCGCAGATTGGCCATGGAGTTTTTGAAGGCAAGTATGTACTATGTCCAGTGTATCCGGAATAAATGTTTCATTCAACGCACTGTTGTATTCCAACCTTATCTGTCCAACGATTGCTACGATGTTTTTGTACCACTTCCAAACATTCAAAGTTTGCTTTGATCTAACATCATGACTTGACGGAGCATCATAATGTTAGATGTCATGCGACAAAACCACCGATAACCATAGCACAGCCAACTAGAATCGAAATCAATGTTGTTCTCGATATTTCGCATATGTCGTATTAGGGGATTAGGGACGCAGATTGAAATGTCATTCAATGGTTGGCGGGTAATCGATTTCCAACCAGTGAATGTGCACTGTATTTAATTTACTGTGGCTCTATCATTGATCAAGTCAATAACTTCATATGCTAATAGGAAAAACTAATCGATGACTTCAACTAGAGTCGATTCGCGAGGGCAGAAAAGGAGCCGGCGACACCCGCGACCCAATCACGAACGGAGGAGGGGTTCCTTCGCCATGGGAACACAGGAGAGGCTCGCCGTCGATCGGGATCGGTGTCTCGGGGGTGCACACGCCGCCCCGATCTTGCAGGGATGTATGCAGCGGCGGGAAGAACACACACAGAAAGAAGCAGCTTCCGAATGCATGTCCTCCCCGGCCGCTCCTTGGTGCCCCCCCGGGGTAGGGATGTGGCGCGTCGTCTCGATCTCGCGCGCGACGGCCGTGGTTAGTTGAGGTTAGGTCGCAGCACACAAAGGAGATTCATCCGGCGGTGCGAGAGTGTTGTGCGTGATGGTGTGTGTGGATGTAATCTCGAACAGCATATCAAGGTAGGCCTTGGGAAATGGGCAAGAAAAGGAGAGCGAAATCAAAGCCGCATAGAAATCGGAGAGCGCGGTGAAACAAAGCAAGCGGGCGCGCGCGCTCTCTCGCGCCAGAGAGAGTGAGCAAGAGCAGCGTTTTCGCTCGGAAGAGATGCACAACCCGGTACAGATTTTAATCCCTGCACCGGTCGTCGACGCAAAGGTCATTCAACCGCTGGTGCTGCTGCTGCTGCTCTCGGTGTTTGGTCGATGTGTGCAAAAATAAAAGACACAGACACAGACGCACCGCCGTATGCCCGAAACCGGAGGAAAAGCCAGAGCCGTCGTCGTCGTCACGTGTATTGAAACGCGCGCACGCATGCACTCGCCACTTCGCTGCTGCATAGAAATGTGCATTCTATCCTTCTCTCTCACACGCACGCAGACACACACACAAACGCTCCCGACAAAGAGGGTTTTGATTTAACGAAGGAACTTTATTTGCGAAAATCTGCCGCAACCGGTGCACACTTCGATCCGATCCGCATGCATTCGATGCTGCTCCCGGGATGCTTCTCATGTACCGTCCTGGGATGCACCTCTCAGTCGCAGTAGGCGATGGAGGACGGCGGGAATCGGGAAGATATACAGTGCACATTCACTCGTTGGCGGTTTTTTAGTTGGCCGTTTTCTAGTTGGCTGTTCGCTAGTTGGCGGTTGTCAATGTTGTAAAACCGCGAGTGTCATGTAACAACGACTTCACAGGGAGGGGAGACCTTGGGATTCGTCTATCGGGTGATGTAGAACACCAGAACCCGGAGTGTCACGTGGGAAAACAAGGTAAATGTCCTTCGGTAGATGATCGATGCCTAACCCATTGTATACGGTCATTGGCTCTCCTTCAGCTTTATTCAAACCCCATCCGGTGTGGTCTGACTAGCGTGTACTGGGGGATATGCGTCGCACTTGAGTTCTGCAGATTGAGTTGAAGTGAGGCAGGATCCTTTTGATCTTCGAGCGCCTCCGTCCTCACGGTTTGTCATCGCGCACACACACGCATTGTTTTGTCGGACTGCCTTCTTTTATCCCGTGCGCGTCCGTCGTCCTCTGTCTTGCTTCCTTCGCCGGTCATCGTGATGCGCATGAAGATAATCCGCGTGCGTCCTTCGGCCCGGCGAACGGGCCACAAATCATCGATTCGCGAGGGCAGAAAAGGAGCCGGCGACACCCGCGACCCAATCACGAACGGAGGAGGGGTTCCTTCGCCATGGGAACTCTAAGATTCAGATTCATTCATTTAGTTCAAAGATTCATTCAGATTCATGAATCTGAATCTCTGTTACCCAACACTATTCCAAATGTATAATAAACTGTCGCAATTAATTCGCATATCTTACGCTATTAACCAACGATAACGTCTTGAGTACGCGAGTGCGAAGTCAACAGCGGAGTTTTCTTCCCTTGGATAAAGCAAGTTATGCTGCATTGAATCCAATATCAACATCAATTCATATCCATTCCAGTAATGGCCGCGACTTACTGCAATAAGCTTC
>KZ071261.1:0-14691 GCA_002091845.1 Anopheles cracens | reverse complement strand
CCAGGAGGAGACTGAAAAAGTTTGAACATTGATTATAACGATGATTATGGGTGATCCTGATGAAGCTCGTTAACGAAACGGACGGTACAACAAAGCAGCGGTGCCAGCAGACACTTGGCAGGCGAGCGGAAACTTTGCTACAGGGATTTCGGGACGTATATGAAGAACAGTCGTTTGGTGCCCCGGCGATAGTCGTGTAACCGGTTTTAATGGAGCGCGTCCGGCAAGCGTGCTGGGGTGCGAGAGAAGGGTAGATTATCCGGCAGAGATATAGGAGATAGTAGAGGAAAGCGCGCGCAAAAAAACCTTCTAATGCAAGTAATCAAAGCGTCGCGTGCAGTTTTCCCTGCAAATAGACCCTAGTCACGAAGCAAGGGATGAGGAAGCGCACGAAAAAAGCGCTTTAAGTTCAAATGAACCCACACATGATGCACATTACGACAAGGGAATGTTGGTTAAAGCGGTATGATAGAGAACACGCAAATAGAGGAAAACGAGAGAATGAGTTAGTTACACGGGCGTGAAAAAAACTGGCCATCGTTTGCTCACATTCAGGTGATGCAACTTAATCGTGACGGATTTGAGGTGAACTGAGTGGAAAGTTTTGCTTGCGTGGCAATTGTGTTTGCCATGACATAATCGCAAAATGACTGTTCTGGTTGGTACAGCTTGAATATACTTTTGCCACTTTTTGAAAACGCGCCTGGGTGTTGTCTGTAAAAGTAGGCACCAATTGCTATCGCGACCAATCATCGGCAGGTCGGTCGGGAGATGTGATTGGTGTGACGCGGGGATTAGGTCAGTGGTCGCCAACCTGTTTTTTTAATCAAAGATCTTAAGCTTACCACGTGAAGAAAACTTGAATGTTGTGCATAACAATTTATTTTATATAAAATCTTTTGGAAATGCACACTAACAAATAAATCTCTAACTCTCTAAATATACAAAGTTGAACATCAAGGATCAAATGATGGTAACTTGTTATTTATTCAATATAACAATATAAAAAGTTACCAATATAAAAAGTTAATACATCAACACGATAGTGTTGATTAAAATGCAAGTGGTACGATGCAAAAAATAACATATATTATCTATCAGTTTTGATTGTAGATCATTGAAATACAATAGAAATCATGTAGATATTTATAATGTGAAGCATAATGTCAAGGAAACATAATATTAATCGATGGCTAAAGGAAGGCAGAATAAATAAAATAAGCACAGAGCATGAATAGCATGAATAGTTTTTAAAACTATTTTACAACTATTTATGTATGCATGTATTTATTTATTCGTTTACTTTTTTACTATTGACTATGGATCTATGGATCTATATATAGAGTGTGCTTTTTTTTTAGGTTGTGTTGCTAATCAATCAAACCATAAACTGACCTTAAATAAACTATAAAATGAAGATATGCATAAGAAATCTAAATAAAGGATAATGAAGATAATAAATTTAAACGAACTTCAACTGACAGCATCATAAAAATACGATTATTTATGAGAATAGAACGAATATTTTAGGTCCTAATTGATTCTTTTCATTCTGTTTCGATGATATCATCCTTTCATGGGCGTTATTTGTTTTGCTCTATCCTCATATCCTACGATCTAGTCAACAGACTTCAACGACAGAAGCAAACCGCGGGTTGCCGACCACTGGCTTAGGCAATCGTAAACGAGGCGATCGATGGGAAAAACGATTTCGAAGCCGGTGTACAAATAGAAGATGCATGCATTAATTTACACAACAATCGCATTAGTCGACCGGTTGCGGAGCGCAGTGCCCGGGGCCGGGCCAGGCCGGGAAGCTTTCCGACGGGAATTAACGATGGCGAAACACAGCGGCACTGGATGGAGAAAGTTCGCTCGAAAGCGAGAGAAGTGCACGCGTCGTTATGAACTCTTTACTTGCTTTGGGTAAAGGTTTTTTTTTTATTGCTGCTGCCGCTGCTATTCCTTTTTCCCATCAGGTAGGCTATTTTTATGTTTATTATCAATCAATTTCTGATCCCGCGATCGACTTGTCAGCATAAATTTGCGTGAGCCTCGCGCACCTGATTTCTAATGACTGTTCTGGTTGGTACAGCTTGAATATACTTTTGCCACTTTTTGAAAACGCGCCTGGGTGTTGTCTGTAAAAGTAGGCACCAATTGCTATCGCGACCAATCATCGGCAGGTCGGTCGGGAGATGTGATTGGTGTGACGCGGGGATTAGGTCAGTGGTCGCCAACCTGTTTTTTTAATCAAAGATCTTAAGCTTACCACGTGAAGAAAACTTGAATGTTGTGCATAACAATTTATTTTATATAAAATCTTTTGGAAATGCACACTAAAAAATAAATCTCTAACTCTCTAAATATACAAAGTTGAACATCAAGGATCAAATGATGGTAACTTGTTATTTATTCAATATAACAATATAAAAAGTTACCAATATAAAAAGTTAATACATCAACACGATAGTGTTGATTAAAATGCAAGTGGTACGATGCAAAAAATAACATATATTATCTATCAGTTTTGATTGTAGATCATTGAAATACAATAGAAATCATGTAGATATTTATAATGTGAAGCATAATGTCAAGGAAACATAATATTAATCGATGGCTAAAGGAAGGCAGAATAAATAAAATAAGCACAGAGCATGAATAGCATGAATAGTTTTTAAAACTATTTTACAACTATTTATGTATGCATGTATTTATTTATTCGTTTACTTTTTTACTATTGACTATGGATCTATGGATCTATATATAGAGTGTGCTTTTTTTTTTTATGTTTATTATCAATCAATTTCTGATCCCGCGATCGACTTGTCAGCATAAATTTGCGTGAGCCTCGCGCACCTGATTTCTCGTTTATTGCAATCTTGCACAGGCTTAGCAAATGGTGGTAGCAGCGGCAAAGCACCATTGCGAATTTTTGCCGATTCGATGGGATTTTCCATTCGCAGCCGTTCCGCGGAATTGTGGCCGCGCCGTTACGCTTTTTTCGTCCGGTGTAAAGAAAAACGAACCACCGAAGAGAAATAGAGACCGCGCCAAATACCCACAGCATCACATTTTCCGCAACGGACGTTTGATCCGGCCCGGATGACACGCGTAATGGAAAAGGAATGTCTCGGGACGTAAAATAATGGGCACACAAACAGGCAAACACGCCGGTGAGATGGACGTGAGCGTGAGGTGCGAATGTTAAAGGTTGATTTTGACTCGTTCTCTTTATGCCTTTTTTTGCTTCTTTTGCAATGTTACTTCACTGGCACGAATTTATCCTCGAAATCGATAGGGAGGAGTGTTAAAAATCGAACCGAGAATCGAATAGAGCTCATAAAAGCGAGCTCACTTTCGGAAAATCGGTTTATGCGAAAGGGAATGGAAAATATTTTCTCTGCCGCAATGAATGTGCAAGTTGATGTGTTTTTAGGTGGGTGAACGTACGTACAAAGCACGTTTATATAATGGACAAGAAAAAATGAATGAACTGCTACTAAAAACATATGGAACGAAATACGGTGTTGAATTGAGGATGCTCCGGATTATACACTGAACACAGAGGAGAAAAATCAAATCGAAACGATAAAGTAACGCAGAGAGAGAAAAGAGGGAAGCGTTCTAAATCCGTGAAATGATTGACGATGGATTGCAATTTAAAAGTTGGCGCTGCGGGCGCCATTTGTTTGAGCGCAAATCGTTTGCAGTCAACGTTTTTCTCGCTCCATCCGAAGAACGCGCTGGTGCAGGGGCAAATTTATCGAGTCAACTTTTTGTACTGCTCCCGCTCTGGGTCAGTCCGTTGCGAGGAAGGGCCAATAAAATCGTTTGAAGACGGTGAAGCGAACGGTCGGCGAAATCTCAGGAAGTGGTTTCGTTGTTCGCTGCACGATAAGGTGTCTCACGTTTATGGCATCCGGCTTTTTTTGCGGGGAGTCCAAACGCGGTGACGTACGACGCGGGATTTTATAGGGGGATATACCCCATATGAGGACGAAATCTCCACGGTTTAGAAATTAGCATAAACCCGTGTGTGGTTACTTGCTTACCTTGGTAAAGTCGAACGTCTTCGTCAGCATCACTATCGCGCTACAGTTCTCCTGCCACACCATGCGCCAAAAATCGAGCACCGTGTCCTCCGTTGGTCCCTGCGTTACGATATACGCGTTTGGCTTAAGTAAACTCTGTGCGGAAAGGGAAAAACGGGAAGAAGAAAGACGCATTTTGAGACGCGCACCGGCAGACGGACAGCGAAACGAACTTCCTGCGCCCGGTTCCCACTGCTTACATCCACGTACGACGCGTTGATGTAGTCCGAGTCCGGTGTGTTGTCGTACTTGTCTAACACGACCCTATTGTAATCGTATGGAATGCATTTGGGGTTCTGGTTCTTCAGTGCGTTCGCCTTGCGCAGGGCGTGCTTGCACGAGTTGGTTTCAACCTTCACAGCCGTCTGGAATTCGAGCTTGTAGAGTATCGGGAACTTGCGCCGCTGCTCGCACAGCTTCGCAAAGTGTCGCAGTTCGGTCGGTTTGTCGGGCATCGTCTGCGACAGTGGGTTCTTCTCATCTGCGGAGAAGGGGAAACAACGAAAGGGATGAAGCCGAAGAGGGACGATTAGCGCACGGCGGTCAAGGACTCCCAGTTGCAGCGAACCGGAAACTCCGCTTAAAACGGTTTCGAACCAAGTACAGAGACGAAACGTCTAGGAATACTACAAAAAACGCTCTTACCTCGTGCTGACAGTTTTACTTTATCTATAAATAATAGAAGAGAACAAAAAGAAACACACGCACAGTTGAAACGAAGTGAAGAAATTAGATTACGGAAGCCCCTCCAGCGTCAACGGCACGCGCGAACTTTGCCCATCACGGCGCAGCGACATCATTCCGCTCGCGCTCGCCAACATTCCGCCACCTAACGCAGCCCGGCGAAGAATGGCATCGTTAACTGGCGGGCGGTTTAAGGTGGTGATTACGTTCTTTATGCGCCCGTTGCATTTAGACTCCATTTTTCTGCCATTTTGCCTCCTATAGAATTATGAGACGCGCGCAGGCGAACTTGCCCGTCCCGGACGGAGTTCGCTGGGTGAGCGTTATTAATTGGATAGAGGAATTGCTTTCTCGGGTCGGGAAGATAGTTTATCCGCTGTTTCAAGCGTCGGGCGGTGTGTAAAAATGTGGTCGTCGATTACACCAGCGCCGCAGCGTGATCTCGCTTTCTTGGTTGCGGAAGTGATGCGGAAAGCTCATTTTTAGAACGTAAGCGTCGAGGCGGAACGTGTCGGTGCGCTGTGGCGCTGGAGCTGGTGGTGATAAGTTCATACGACCGTACTTACCTAGCGAGAGCAAACCGCTATTTAACATGCTTAACTTTATCGTGTTGGGTATCGAAACTAAACTCGTCGAGCTGAGTGTCTTTTTCTTCTTGGGCTTCTCTAGGTCGGCATAGCGTGTGGTGGACCTGTTGGGGGGAAAATCGGGGAAAATATACGTTACTGGAATGATGGCTTAAATTGATTTTATAAGGAGGTATTACGGCGATTATTTCATATAATTATTATGTTCTTGTTTGACATTTATTATAGAGTGTTTCAAAGCGACATCTCTTGACGGGTAGCGCAACTAACATGTAATGAGATTTTTAAGATTTTCTGATTAAGTATTAGAGTTCAAAATAATACTTTAAAATGCGTTCAATCGTCTGTGGATTTTAGCGAAGCAGTTGGAATGGCTCCCCAAAACAAACTAGACTGTAAAATCGTCTTTCAATATAGCAATCAAAATGTCTGTCAAACTGGCAACGGACGAGGAAACATGCTCCCTCACTGAAATTATTTTACAAACGATGATTATTTTCTCAACCGCCCGTTCGCTGTCCTTCCGCGCTGCCAAATAGTGTGTTTAGTCGGGTCGCACCGGGGCGGGCGGTGCGAGGCGCAAATTAGCAAACTGTCGGCCGCGAGTTGATTGTTTGGTAGAAAATATGATAATAGCACCGGCCTGCCACGTTCGAACCGCACCACTTTCAATTTCAAACAGCCCACTCCCGGTCTGAAACTTCATCCTCATGCAATCGTCTTCGCTTCCTCGCACACACCCCGGGCCGGGGCCAATAACTCGTCTCGCTTGGTCAGCTGAGGAGGGGTCCAACAAGGAAACCGGGTTCGGCTCTATTAACTCGGATCGCAAAATTTAAAATTTATTCAAAGTGTCTCTCTCGCGCTGTTTCTTTCGCACCGGGAAAAGGGTTTCGGGGGGCGTTTTTTTGTTTTCGTTCCCTAGCCTCGAGGGAGCGATAATGGAAATGAGTGCCAGCGAGTCGGACGCTTCGGCGTCTTTAAGCGGCTTAGTGGCTGGAGTGCGTCCACCGTGTACTGTAACGCAAATACTTGTTTGCCTGCGAACAAGGGAGTGCGGGCGCAACGGTTGCAGCCGAAGAACCCACTTCATTCTCGTTGCTGTCGAGTGGCATTGTTTTGCTTGCCGCACCACCGCGCGGCTCTAATACTTTCTTCATTATTATTAATAGCTTTTCAGTTGTGAACTTAAGGAAAAGCTCAAACACTCATCGACGGCAGTGAAGCAGCGGGAAACCCTCCACGAACGTGATGGAAAGCAGCACGGTGCGCTTCCCGGAACGACTGTCGCCTCCTTATCGTGGAATCGATCGAAAAGTTGCAAACCGATGTCGCACTCTCGGAGTGACGGACAGCGCCGTCGGGAGGGTGAAAATTTACAAATTATCGATTATGGCGGCGCAGAAGGGCGGTACGCTTCGCTGCACTAATGTGCCATCGGCAAGCTCAGGTGACGGAGTGCTAAAAATGGCCTTGCTAATAGCGGCGAAGTATAATTATCCCTCGGCAGGGAAGACCTCCCCCGGAATCTATTTTCTTCCGCTATTCTAAGCATCTTGAGGTTTTTAGTTCGCTTTGGGCTATGTTACAGACTCTTCAAATGTAAATTCTTTTTTTTTTAGTGCATGAATTCCAATTAAAACCAATTAAAATTTCATCAAAATGGTTTTGTCATTAAAATATCAATAAAAGACATCTTTAAGCGTTCCCTTTCGATGTATGAGTGCTTCATCGACCAACGCAGGTATGACTCTAGCCCGATCGACCGACTCCCATCACCAGCCGCTTTCTGGCGACAATTAATTAGCAACGCCGTTTGCACCAAATTCTACCTCGCACCAGGCGCCTCCATTTGAAATAAAAGTATCCCGTACCCGCCCCGGGAAGGTTCGAACGCCAACTTTTAGACTTTGTCTTCGGAAAGTTGCTGCCGCTTAACTGCCAAATAGTGTGTTTAGTCGGGTCGCACCGGGGCGGGCGGTGCGAGGCGCAAATTAGCAAACTGTCGGCCGCGAGTTGTTCCCTCCCGTATCGGGCCCTTCGTAACACTCAGGCCGAGTGAGTGAGCAATGGAACGGATGACGAAGACGGAAAACGGCGAGGACGACGATGATGATGATGAGATTTGGATCTGAAACGCTTGATTGATTACTACCAAACAATCGTAGCGGAGGACGTGGATTGGGGCGAGCGAGCAGATGGGAAGATCTTGGCGGGATACGCAGCAACAGATAACGCAGCAGTGTCTGCTAGCAGCAAACCATGCCTAGCGAAACTACCTGCAGTGCTTCGAGTGTTCGTACTGCGATCGTTCCGAATTAGCATTTTGTCGAGCCAATACACACACTCACCGACGGACGGGCCGCTGGAACTCATACTTACGCCGGCGATCATTTATGAACATTAATCCTGCAAGTCGTTAAGTTTGCTTTGCCGCTCGATTGCTCACAGCCTCCCAGCCGCATTCGCAGAAGGAAACAGCGGAGCGAAGCGGCGATTGCATAAAACTACTCCCAGTTAGCAACTTATGCAAATGAGGAGGGGTCCAACAAGGAAACCGGGTTCGGCTCTATTAACTCGGATCGCAAAATTTAAAATTTATTCAAAGTGTCTCTCTCGCGCTGTTTCTTTCGCACCGGGAAAAGGGTTTCGGGGGGCGTTTTTTTGTTTTCGTTCCCTAGCCTCGAGGGAGCGATAATGGAAATGAGTGCCAGCGAGTCGGACGCTTCGGCGTCTTTAAGCGGCTTAGTGGCTGGAGTGCGTCCACCGTGTACTGTAACGCAAATACTTGTTTGCCTGCGAACAAGGGAGTGCGGGCGCAACGGTTGCAGCCGAAGAACCCACTTCATTCTCGTTGCTGTCGAGTGGCATTGTTTTGCTTGCCGCACCACCGCGCGGCTCTAATACTTTCTTCATTATTATTAATAGCTTTTCAGTTGTGAACTTAAGGAAAAGCTCAAACACTCATCGACGGCAGTGAAGCAGCGGGAAACCCTCCACGAACGTGATGGAAAGCAGCACGGTGCGCTTCCCGGAACGACTGTCGCCTCCTTATCGTGGAATCGATCGAAAAGTTGCAAACCGATGTCGCACTCTCGGAGTGACGGACAGCGCCGTCGGGAGGGTGAAAATTTACAAATTATCGATTATGGCGGCGCAGAAGGGCGGTACGCTTCGCTGCACTAATGTGCCATCGGCAAGCTCAGGTGACGGAGTGCTAAAAATGGCCTTGCTAATAGCGGCGAAGTATAATTATCCCTCGGCAGGGAAGACCTCCCCCGGAATCATGTCAATTTCTTCCTTATTTAAGACACGGTTGCTTCTGCTCCTTAGCGAGGAGCTGATACCGTATGTGTCTACCTGCGTCACCAGCGGCATTGATTTAGAATGTATCGGTTCCCTTTTCTGCCGGCAGGACGAGGCGCATAAAATATTCACTCGTGCTATCCATACCGGCGCGCCCGTTCCTCTTGGGAAGCAAAAGAGCCATTCGAATACCAAAAATAGGTTTTGCGGGTTTTTTTTCAGGCAGCCACGACCGTGATGCTAAGATATTCGTTCGATTCCGATCCACCGATGCTCGTGGGAGATGAGTTCCTATCAGGCAACGACTTAGACACACAAACCGCAGCATGAATTTGTTTAAAGGATTGCTCTGCTTTCGCTTACTGTACATCCGAGAGCAAAAGCACCCGCACTTCGCTTAGTACTAATATACTTACTCAATGAGTAATCAGGTCAAGTGGGACGCGATTCCTCGATCACGATCACGCGAAGCGCACGTGTGTGTGTGTGTGAAAGTGAGGCAAACAAACATCCGTGCCATCGGGCAGTGTCGGTTTTCGCTGGATGCCGGCTCAATAAACATCCCCCTCGGGTGAAGTAAACAAGCCGCCCGCCGGTGAGGTTGATGCGTTCGAAGCGTCATCGATGCGGAACGCAACCTTTCGACGGATCGACGTGGTGCTGCGGGGTGTAAATCACCTTCAGACACGCTTGAACCGTGGACATAACAGAAACGCAACCGGATTGAGCGAATTAATTGCCATCTCCCAGCCGAACAAAAGTAACACAATTTGGTTTGATTGCTATCGTGGCTCGGAAGCGCACGGGAAGCGTTTCGCACGCGAATAGGAGGTTTTCTTCTATTCGGGTAGTTTTATAGCCGAACGATGGAAAAACGGTTCCAGCGGAGGGCAATCTTCGTGCGCTTTGTGATGGAAAGTCTATCCAACAAGCGTTTGTGAGCGTTTGAATCAATTTGAAGTTGAAGCTTATTATGAGCTAGATGCATGCCGGTAGTGCGCTCACACAGGCCACTGAATTCGAAGTGCGCTGCTGGCGGAACTTAATTTGCTTCCCGGCACCGCCGCCACCGGTGGAAAATCAGTACACGGACGGACGTGTAAACCACCCAACCTGATGGGGATAGAAGTGAACAGCTGAAAAAAGGTGTAAACTGTGCGCTTGATCGGTGCTGCATCCTGCGCTGCACACGTACGTATGCGACCCGCTTCCTGTTTGTTATGCGGTACGCTAGTGCTGCTGCCGGGGGAAATTTAATTTTCCCCATTTCCTGCCCACACGCCACGTCCTGCCACACGCCATTTCGAACCGAACCGGCCCCGGCAAAACGGGGGGTTTTATTCGCAGAATCACTCGCAATGGCTCGGAGTCGAACTGTGACCTTTTCGCGGTTGAGTTGGCAATTGAGTGAAGTATTATCGGATGCATTAGGGGGATGGGTTTTAACAAGACAATTTTCAGGGCGGCTCGTTTCCCGGAGGCTTTCCTCGGTGACGTTGCTGCGAGTGCGCAAAACGGAGCGCCCGAAATGGGCCCGTTTGTGGCAGAGATTTATCTGCCTTTTTTTCTCTCCTCCAATCTATAATTCAATAACTCAAAAAGCTTTTTCATTTTAGGGAACACACACACACACATGTGTGCTTTCAATTATTTTCCCAGCGAAATCTCGCTGCTGCTGCCTTCAATTTGTAACTGCGAGATACGATGAAATTTTCGGATGAAAACATGTTATCATCACGGCAAGCGACAGAGGTGGATAGAGCCTTTCCCGGCGAGCCCACGTGCATATGTGTCCGTACGCGAAGGCGCACGAAAGCGAAAACCAGCGGCAAAAACCCCATCAACGAAACGTGGCCGACAAAACCAAATCGGTTTGTTCGAGACCGTGTTTGTCTGGTTTGTTCGAGACTGTCTGACCGAGCACCCCTATATGATTGTATGGGTTTGTTCGTGTCTGATGTCTTGTTCGAAAGGTGCCAGAGCGCTGCCTTACTTCACTCCTGTGTGCCATATCGTGTATTTTCCGCAGGCAGGAAATGTGTAAATGAGAATAAACAAGGACACCGTATGATGCAGCATGCAAGCGAGTAGTGAGTGGAGAGAGAGAGAGAGAGAGAGAGATAGAGAGCTCGTCCCGCAGCGCTTACGGGGCTGCTTTCGAGGAATGCTTTCGCAATAGCTCATCGGGCGCGGGATGAAAACCGAGCGGGGAAGGCATCACGACGCATCCTGAAGGACGACTGCAGATGGTAATGATTACGATGCTCATGAAATATGAACGGTGATAATACTTAATTACGGACTCGGCATCGGAAATGATGCCATGGCCGGTCCAGTGCGCTCACACAGGCCACTGAATTCGAAGTGCGCTGCTGGCGGAACTTAATTTGCTTCCCGGCACCGCCGCCACCGGTGGAAAATCAGTACACGGACGGACGTGTAAACCACCCAACCTGATGGGGATAGAAGTGAACAGCTGAAAAAAAAGGTGTAAACTGTGCGCTTGATCGGTGCTGCATCCTGCGCTGCACACGTACGTATGCGACCCGCTTCCTGTTTGTTATGCGGTACGCTAGTGCTGCTGCCGGGGGAAATTTAATTTTCCCCATTTCCTGCCCACACGCCACGTCCTGCCATACGCCATTTCGAACCGAACCGGCCCCGGCAAAACGGGGGGTTTTATTCGCAGAATCACTCGCAATGGCTCGGAGTCGAACTGTGACCTTTTCGCGCCCGACGGGACTTTGTTACCGACGGTGTTTTGCATCCTAATCAGTCTTTCCCCGGGAGCCTCCGTAATGGAAAATCGGAATGCAATGACCCGATATGCACGCCTGGCTTTCACTTTTGATTATTTATTTTTCCACTACACTGAAAATCTCCCTACCGCCCTCCCATCGCCAGTATAATTTGCATCACGTCATCGCAACCGGCTCGTGCTGCATTTGTGCTAATTTATGTTGCTTCTGGTGCTGGGCTGTTTTCCGGGCGACGTGTATGACTCCTAAAATAGAGGCTGCTTGCTTCGCTTCTACCTGTCAATTTTTCGCACCGGTCCTCGCCTTTGCTGTGTCCGTACGCGAAGGCGCACGAAAGCGAAAACCAGCGGCAAAAACCCCATCAACGAAACGTGGCCCCGGTTCGGTTCGGAAAACAACCCGGAACCGGCTCGATATCAGCGTTCGCTCCGGTGTGGGCCCAAACTTCGCGCGCTCGCTCTCCGGTAACGATCCGACGACCCTATTAGTCATGAGATATGATTGGCAATTTTCCAACGACCCAAAACCTGCAGCCGTCAGCGTGCATACAGCTCGGTACGAGGGCG
This sequence comes from Anopheles cracens, assembly GCA_002091845.1. Lineage (NCBI taxonomy): Eukaryota > Metazoa > Arthropoda > Insecta > Diptera > Culicidae > Anopheles > Anopheles cracens. The sequence goes on along the minus strand of KZ071261.1, from coordinate 2,695 downwards.
CGGCACGTAATGGCGTGCGCCAGCGTCGCCACCCGGCGCTGACGAACCGGACCAGCTGTGAGTGGGCTGGGGACAAAAGTTTGACGGCCAACCAAACGGGTAAGTAGAGTAAGACCAAGGAGAAGTAGTTTAAAGCAGCATGAATCACGAGACGTGGTCATCGTTTCGGGATGCAAACGGCACGTGAAAGAAGTTCCGTCAAGTTCATGCAACTTTGGCGTAAAAATTTCAACACGACATTCCGGACGGTACCAGGGTGGCTGAGCGGTGCATCCAACTTTGCGATGCAGCGGAAGTGACTTTGATAATTTTCCTTCGGCTACTTCGGCTGTACACGGTTGAAGGAATCTGGAAATTCATCTTCTCTACTTCATCGCTCGTCGCCGGGTGCGTTAATTGTGCGCCGTGAGAGAAGTTTGAGGAACGACGAAACTAATGCTTCCACAATTGCCGCTCAACTGGAAAATGAAGGACCGGCAGGATTAGGGAGCCCGGTGGGTCCATTTGCAGGCTGCAAATAGTTTGCCGTACAGCGTGACCGGGCCCGGCCGAACTTGAAGTGGACGGGTGCCGGTTCTTCCCTTTGAACTCGTTTGGGGTGTTATGTTATGCGAGACGGGAGAAGCAATAGTTTCAGTTTCAAGTGGAAGAGCATGCTTGCCTGAAGTTGTGTGTTGAAGCACGTTTGTGTAGTGATGGTGATATATTTTTCTATCCGATACAGATGAAGAAAGGAACGTTTCGAAAGGTGATCATCACATTTCAGTTGGGCAATTGAAATTTGAGAGTCTTGAAGCCAAAAATAATATAAATGCTTCACTATGAAAAAATGAAGGATATGAAGAATATAAAAGCTCAAATATTAAACAATGGAAAGATTATATTAAAAAAAAACAATATAGGTTCTTGATCAAACATTTTTCAGACATTTCAAACGAATTTTCTTCTGTTTTTTTTGTGCAGAAGTCTGGAGCATAAACATAGACCTTTCTAATTTGATGTTTTAATTGTATTTTTCAATTTTACTTACACTTATACGCAACTTTTGAAGAAAAAGGCAAAATTTCAATCTAGAACTAGACACACTCGAATAATTTCAATTCCATTGGATATTGTATGATTTTTTGTACATTCAGCATATTACTCTCTTCATGTTTTGGCGTAGAAAAGAGATGTATTTTACGGAATTGTTTCCATCGCTTTCTCGTCACGACCGGGCCAGGAGAGTGAAAGTCTCCGTTGGGAAATGAATACCCAAATGAATCGTTAATGAAACCACCGGTGAGGTTTTCAAACGCGGAAATAAATGAGCACTTGTTGTGCGCTCTATTGAATCGGTGTGCTTGCTGTTCTCGTTAGTTTGAGCAATTTTGTTTTCTATTTGTAAGCTCCCTTTCGCTGGTTTTCTCTTCTCAAAAGAAAACTTTTTGCTTTTATTATCTTTGCGCTCCGAAGTTGGTTGAAGCCCACATTTTTCAACGCGCACTACATTTCTGTTCACATAATTAGTATATTGCTAGGGTTTCTTTCGGTTCCAGGGAAAGGCATTCTTTCGGTCTGTACTGTAGCTGCTTGTTGAAAATAACCAACCTCTCATAACAGAAAGGAAATTGGACAGGGAATTACTCACAACCGTGCCCGAAACGAAAGGATACTTGACCGGGTTGTCGGACAGAAATCATTCAAATTCGACTTCCGCTTTCTCATCTCGAATGTTAAGTGGGGCGTGTTTATTGATTGTTTGCAATGGAAATATCACGACCCGCTGAAAGGGTCCAGCCGCTGGCTGGATAATTGAAAGTCTTGACCCGATTGGAGAGAGAGAGAGAGAAAAAAAACCGTGCGGATTTCAACCGGGCCGGCTACCGAAGCTAATTGCTTCTGGTCAATAAACAACGCCATTCGGGAAACGTGCGGAAACGTTCCTGCCGCTCAAACAAACAGCCATCTCATCAAGCCAGGCGTGAAGTGACTATTAAATGCATCCGAGCCAGCCGAAGCGTACCGAACGGGCGCATTAACCAGTGCGCAATGCAAAACCCATTGTTCCGTTTCGGTAGTTACCGTGATTTTGCTGAAAGGGGGACACAGCACACACAGCACACACACACACACACACACAATATAAGAAGGAAAAGCGGCTTTGAGTTGCCGGCCCATAAAACGCTCCGCTCCTTTCTTCCTTTCCCGCAGCCGTCGCCCTGCTCGGTTGTGCTAAGGATTTTCGCAAAGCGAAAATTAAAGGAAAATTTCAAAACACAGTCGTGGTGTAATTAAGCCGAGAATAATCTGCAATCCGTCCGCCCGCGCCGGCATGCATGTTTTGCAGCCCGGCATGGTCGACAACTCGTCCTGCCCGCCTGCTCGTCGCGCCAAAGTGATTTTGACAACAGTGGCCGAATTTAGCGAGTGCCGCGGCTGGGTGGCGATTAAATTTCCCGTACTCCCGATTGCACACCGGCGCAATTACGGTTACCGTGAGCCCTTGACTTATCTTCTGCGTGCCAATCGACGACGGCTCGGTCGCACGCAAGGGAGGACGGTGTCGGGGGCAGACGTTTCGTTCCGCGACGTTCCGAGCCGCTTCGGGGCCGTAAACGCGGGTTTAGTACACAGCAGATTTAGAGTACCGTGGAGGCGTGTATGTGTGTGAGAAGGTGCTACGTACGTGGCGCAAACGTGCTAAATCGTGCGG
>LULB01055787.1:0-11287 GCA_002091845.1 Anopheles cracens | reverse complement strand
AAATGGCAACTAACGCTATCACACCGAGTGCCTACTCACACAGCCGCAGAGTCTGCTGGCATCGAAAGGTCCCCAATATTCTGGGCGTCTGATTGATGGAGTTGTTTTACGGTGTTTCAAATTGTCCCAAGAGTGGGAGCTTTTGAACCGTGCTTGCGTGCCGAACTGCAAACTTTACCATTCTCGCTCGGTTCTGTGGAAATTCATAAACACTTCGCCTCGCTGCCTTGACGTTTTGACGTTTATGTAGAAAGAAATACATGTTCCCTTGGCGTCAAATCAAATTGTGACATTTCAAGCAGCAACCTCGAATCCATGTTGTGCCGTGCGCCCGTTTCGGTGATTGGACACACCGTTGGAACGACTGCATGGGGCAGTTACTTTGTTTCCAGCTCCGGGTAAAATATCTTTGCCGTTCATTTCCACCAACAAGGGAATGTTGCTTCATTTAAGAAGATATTTAGAGGAGCAAAAATGAATGGGAAAAAATCAACATTTTAAAAAAGATAACCAATCGATCGTGAAGCCTGAAACATGTTGACTAAAATAACAATATTACACTCTATCGATTCAATTAATCTAAAAATTCATTATATTGAAATTAGTTTCTGTAATATTACAAATTGTTGATATTATAACAGTTTCAGCTATTTACTGTAAAACAATGCTTACTTCCGCACGTAAATCAAAACGATAACGATGTCAAAACCGACTACATGTAACTTCAAAGACTGGATATTTTTTAACAGCATTCAACTTTTCGCTACAGCTATATAGCAAGTTCAATGAAAATGAGAAAAAACGTACCCAGAAAAGACAGCATTACAGAATTGATACATTTGTAACCAACAGCAATAAAATACAAATATTTGTTCATTTCAACATTGATTACTTATTTGATTTCAATGCAAAAAATAGCATTTATATACATCATTTTCTACTTGAAACATTTATCTTGTGCAATACATGCTTTGGTTTTATTTATAGTTATTATTTTGTAAAGCTCATCTTTTGCAGAAAAGAATATGAAATATAATTAGTAAAGTATTTTCCATGATTATTTCAATTGTCTTTCTAGTGTTTGTTCATGCCATTGTACGAATTATCCTTCACATGGTTCACTTAATAAAGTTGCTCCATTTACTTAAAACATTGTGAAAATATTGGTTGTAACGTATGCATGTGTATTTCTATCCAAAACTGTACCAAATGTATTAAAAGCATGGTTAGTGATGATAATGGCATACATTTATTTATATTGATGTTACACATATTTGAAACAACTAACTCTATCATCTACACACAAAAGAAAAGAAAGTAACAAAAACTGCAAGTAATAAAGCGTAATAAAGTTAAGCTTGTGCGCACAGAAAACAGCTTACCAATCTAGTTCTCATGTAAAACTGCTTCAAGATCAGCCATTTCAAGACAATAAATTTAAGACGAAAAACGCTGCCAATAAAAAAGAGAAAAAACTCAAATGGAAAGAGCAAAGTGAAACGAAGAACGTTACACCAACGACGTGCTACTTTCAAGGAAAATTATTAACAGCGACAGTTTTAGGAAAATAACGTCACAGAGAAAGCTTTACACTGCGCTGCATCCGATAACTGCTTTATCGTACTGTTTATTCTGAAAAATTAGAGCCTATAGTTCTGAGAGCGTCGATGTTGTCCGTTCAAAGGAAATTGTTTGCTCTCTAAAGCATCGCAAGATTATGTTTCTATTTATGATGTTTTCTTTTGCAAAAATGTGAGACGAGAGCACCTACGTATTGTTGCTCAAACGGTTGACATTTGGTGGATTTAGGTTAAGTAAATTAGCAATGTTGCTAGAATAGCATTAAAATACAAATGAAGACTCCTTTTCTTGCCGTGGTTTCTAGCCAAGTGCGGTAGAATAAAGACATGTGCTCATGCACCTCCACGCCAATCGGAAAGCAATCGAGCACTCCAGGCAGACGGTAGAAATAACAATAATGCATGTAAATTATGCATCCACCGTCTAATAATTCATTATATTGAAATTATTTTCTGTAATATTACAAATTGTTGATAATATAACAGTTTCTGCTATTTACTGTAAAAAAATGCTTACTTCCGCACGTAAATCAAAACGACACTGAACCAAAACGCTATGTAAAAACCGACTATATATCACTTCAAAGACTGGTTATTTTCCACCAGCATTCAACTTTTCGCTACAGCTATATAGCAAGTACAATGAAAATGAGAAAAAACGTACCCAGAAAAGACAGTACAGACATTACAGAATTGTCACATTTGTAACCATCAGCAATAAAATGCAAAGATTTGTTCATTTCAACATTGATTATTTATTTGATTTCTAAAAATAGCATTTATACAAATCATTTTCTACTTCAAACATTTACCTTATACAATACATGCTTTGGCTTTATTTATTGTTATTATTTTGTAAAGCTCATCTTTTGCAGAAAAGAATAGGAAATATAATTAGTAAAGTATTTTCCATGATTATTAAAATTCTCTTTCTTGTTTTTATTCATGCCATTATCTTTAACATGGTTCACTCAATAAAGTTGCTCCATTTGCTTAAAACATTGGTAAAATATTGGCTGTAACGTATGTATGTGTATTTCTATCCAAAACTGTACCAAATGTATTAAAAGCATGGTCAGTGATGATAATGGCATAAATTTATTTATATTGATCTTACACATATTTGAAACAACTAGCTCTATCATCTACACACAAAAGAAAAGAAAGTAACAAAAACTGCAAGTAATAAAGCGTAATAAAGTTAAGCTTGTGCGCACTGTGTGTGTGTGTGTGTGTCCTGGAGAGATGGGACAAACCATTTTTACTTTGTCCCATCCCGTCCCGGGGACCCGGAACCCCAAATCAAAACAACTAGTAAAAAAACAACTTCTACCTAAATAAAATGGCAACTAACGCTATCACACCGAGTGCCTACTCACACAGCCGCAGAGTCTGCTGGCATCGAAAGGTCCCCAATATTCCAAAAAACGTTATCTTACAAAATACAACAGCTTGGTCCAAATTGTCTTAAAAATTTATTGTTGATTAAATATTCATCGGCCGATTGTTTAATATTGTTTCATTGAGTTGCCGAGTCGCGGTAGATTAATGTGCCCTTCAGGTAAATAAAATTGAGTTGTATATGTTCTGTACAAATAAAATTTACTTTCTCGGTTCTTTTGTATCGTTACGTATCGATAAAATCTTAAATTCAATTAACAAACAAAAATTGCAGTTAGCAGTTTGCAATGAAGTTTTTTTTTTTTATCTGGCCCGGGTTTTACAACACGATTACAGAAAGTTTAGCGATATCAAAGTTAATGAAAGCGATCAGGCAGGAGTGAAAGAGACAGTTTAAAGTACGTATGTTTTTCTTTTGTGAGATCCACGTGTTCGTGGACTTTTTTTTGTAAAGTGTTATGAGTTTATTTTTAGTTATTGAATACTTTGAATGTTTCATTTTAATGACTTTTAGATAACACCAATACTTTAAATATTATAGTAGAAATTTAACTAGTTCCGACTAGATGTATACGATCCAAAATTATCGATTATAAATAATTATTCAATTTCATTTACAAGTTTTTATAATTCAATAAATCCGTTTCGAGTCCGTTAGTGTAGTGGTAACCAATCTGGTATTCACCAAAATCGCATCAGGACCATCTCACCCAAGAATAGAATGGCCACGGCTATAGCCGACTATAGCCTTGGTGGTATGAATGAAGCATAGTATGGCAGGCATGACATCGTAGGTCGTATAGAGAGAGAGAGAGAGAGAGATAGTCAGAAAGGATGACAATGGTACTACTACTGCTAATCGTATGCCGATAATCGCCACCGTGTCGTATTTGCATTTTCCACATCCACGCGCTCAACTTTAACGTCCGGAGGAGCGAAATTTAAATATAAAGCTCGCACATTGTGATTCCCCGAGCGCTGCTCCTGTCACTCACCGGGCGTTCCCCGGGGGCGACCATATTCCTCGGGGATATGCTGCCATACGTTTCTTTTTAACGCTACTCAAGGATTCCCTTCCAATCAACCTTCCTTTTTTTGAAGCTATACTTTTTCACTTCCACCTTTTTTACTAGTGTGTCACATTGCCCGATTAAGAGTGCGACGACGACGACGACGACGACGACGAGGAGGGCGAGGACGACGACTAGAAAGTGTCACTCGCATACAGTTCAAGTTTGTGAGCATTACACAGCGCCGGCAAAAGGATGGCGGGACGCGACATGGAAGCGAGCGTGTGCGGAACGGTCGCCAATGTATGCCCGGTTCGGCAGGATAACGTTACCATTGTTATTTAAATTATTCTCCCAGCCCCGTCCGGGGAGGGAATCTTTTTGTAATGTATATCACGCCAGCACCAACCACCGGTACCGGGCGCACACGGCACTTCACCTATAGGTGGTCAACCGATAGACACAAAGCAGCTGGATTAAGCGGGGGCTCCGGAGCGAGCACGGCGAGGCAGCCCGCAAACCGAAGCGAAGAAAGCACGGCACAGCACAGCCCGAATTACTAAACCTATACATTTCAAAACCCTCTAGCACCCTTGAAGCAGGATGCCAGGGTCAGCTACCGTACTTATGTGTGTTTTGTCATTTTGTTCTCACTCTGTGTTTTTTTTCTCCTGTCGTTGGTTTGCTCACGTGCATGCGAAACCGGAAACAGTATACGACGAATTTATTTTCTACTGCACCGACTCGCTCTAGAGGGTCAGCCGGGGTGCGACTGGGATTAAGGAATTTCTTTATCTGGCCCGGGTTTTACAACACGATTACAGAAAGTTTAGCGATATCAAAGTTAATGAAAGCGATCAGGCAGGAGTGAAAGAGACAGTTTAAAGTACGTATGTTTTTCTTTTGTGAGATCCACGTGTTCGTGGACTTTTTTTTGTAAAGTGTTATGAGTTTATTTTTAGTTATTGAATACTTTGAATGTTTCATTTTAATGACTTTTAGATAACACCAATACTTTAAATATTATAGTAGAAATTTATGCTGCTGCTGCTGCCGGTGAATGCTTTTCGCTATTCGATTGGGAAAAGATTTATTTTCCACCCACCACCCACCACTGCCCTCGCCACCTCATCTGCTCTGTGCGGTGCCATCTTCCCGGATCGTTTCCGTTATTTTTCCTTTCAATTTACTGACATTTCCTGAGGACACTTCCTACTTTTTTTTTGGCTTTATGGCCTTGACTGCTGTGCCATTTCTGCCTCGGCGCACGTTGTGGCCGACCGATGAGATGAGAAGCATTCACTCCGCCATTTAAATAGAAGATATTTCGGGTATAGAATTACAGCGCTCGTGAGCACCTGAGGGCTAAAGCGAGTGAGAGAAATGTGTGTATGAAGAGAGAGAGAGAGAGAGAGAGTTTTTTTTTCATTACAGTACACGTATGGTCATTTCCTATTGCAACAATTTCTGGTGAAACAAACTGTCCTTAAACCGTGTGAAAAATAAATTTTTGGGCCATCGCCCCGGAGCACTTCCAGCTAGTTGTCCTCAATGGTTGCGGTCGTGGTCGAAACGATTTGCTACTAACATCCAGCACCGGTCTCAGCTCTAGGACAGTTTTTCCCGTGCTACAAGGACTCACAGAACGGTCTGCTCGTTGAAACGTTCCTGCCCTAGAGTCCCATGGCGCTCGACAAAGCGAAAACAATCCTAGCTGCTCTCCTTCCGGCAACTAATACTAATTTCCTAAGCTCACTAAATGGATTTGGCCCTTCGAGAGTTTGCAAGTTCGCCCGGCATTCGGCACCGGTGTCCAGCCACTGACTGCCACCGGCCCAAAGTGGTTCTCCGAACAGGGGGCCTTTATCCGTGCGGTGTTTTATCTTTCCGTTTTATATCCGCCCGACGACCGTGTGTGTGTGTGTGTGTGTTGATCAATTTAAATAAATATTCTTTGAGTAATTAACAATACATTCAAGTAATGTGGTTTTTTGTATGATTCAATGAAAATATGTGCTCATGTTTACCTTCCTGAAGAGGAAGTTTGTTTGTTATGGAGAGCATTAAAAAATGCAAAAAACGTTATCTTACAAAATACAACAGCTTGGTCCAAATTGTCTTAAAAATTTATTGTTGATTAAATATTCATCGGCCGTAAATGGCAACTAACGCTATCACACCGAGTGCCTACTCACACAGCCGCAGAGTCTGCTGGCATCGAAAGGTCCCCAATATTCTGGGCGTCTGATTGATGGAGTTGTTTTACGGTGTTTCAAATTGTCCCAAGAGTGGGAGCTTTTGAACCGTGCTTGCGTGCCGAACTGCAAACTTTACCATTCTCGCTCGGTTCTGTGGAAATTCATAAACACTTCGCCTCGCTGCCTTGACGTTTTGACGTTTATGTAGAAAGAAATACATGTTCCCTTGGCGTCAAATCAAATTGTGACATTTCAAGCAGCAACCTCGAATCCATGTTGTGCCGTGCGCCCGTTTCGGTGATTGGACACACCGTTGGAACGACTGCATGGGGCAGTTACTTTGTTTCCAGCTCCGGGTAAAATATCTTTGCCGTTCATTTCCACCAACAAGGGAATGTTGCTTCATTTAAGAAGATATTTAGAGGAGCAAAAATGAATGGGAAAAAATCAACATTTTAAAAAAGATAACCAATCGATCGTGAAGCCTGAAACATGTTGACTAAAATAACAATATTACACTCTATCGATTCAATTAATCTAAAAATTCATTATATTGAAATTAGTTTCTGTAATATTACAAATTGTTGATATTATAACAGTTTCAGCTATTTACTGTAAAACAATGCTTACTTCCGCACGTAAATCAAAACGATAACGATGTCAAAACCGACTACATGTAACTTCAAAGACTGGATATTTTTTAACAGCATTCAACTTTTCGCTACAGCTATATAGCAAGTTCAATGAAAATGAGAAAAAACGTACCCAGAAAAGACAGCATTACAGAATTGATACATTTGTAACCAACAGCAATAAAATACAAATATTTGTTCATTTCAACATTGATTACTTATTTGATTTCAATGCAAAAAATAGCATTTATATACATCATTTTCTACTTGAAACATTTATCTTGTGCAATACATGCTTTGGTTTTATTTATAGTTATTATTTTGTAAAGCTCATCTTTTGCAGAAAAGAATATGAAATATAATTAGTAAAGTATTTTCCATGATTATTTCAATTGTCTTTCTAGTGTTTGTTCATGCCATTGTACGAATTATCCTTCACATGGTTCACTTAATAAAGTTGCTCCATTTACTTAAAACATTGTGAAAATATTGGTTGTAACGTATGCATGTGTATTTCTATCCAAAACTGTACCAAATGTATTAAAAGCATGGTTAGTGATGATAATGGCATACATTTATTTATATTGATGTTACACATATTTGAAACAACTAACTCTATCATCTACACACAAAAGAAAAGAAAGTAACAAAAACTGCAAGTAATAAAGCGTAATAAAGTTAAGCTTGTGCGCACAGAAAACAGCTTACCAATCTAGTTCTCATGTAAAACTGCTTCAAGATCAGCCATTTCAAGACAATAAATTTAAGACGAAAAACGCTGCCAATAAAAAAGAGAAAAAACTCAAATGGAAAGAGCAAAGTGAAACGAAGAACGTTACACCAACGACGTGCTACTTTCAAGGAAAATTATTAACAGCGACAGTTTTAGGAAAATAACGTCACAGAGAAAGCTTTACACTGCGCTGCATCCGATAACTGCTTTATCGTACTGTTTATTCTGAAAAATTAGAGCCTATAGTTCTGAGAGCGTCGATGTTGTCCGTTCAAAGGAAATTGTTTGCTCTCTAAAGCATCGCAAGATTATGTTTCTATTTATGATGTTTTCTTTTGCAAAAATGTGAGACGAGAGCACCTACGTATTGTTGCTCAAACGGTTGACATTTGGTGGATTTAGGTTAAGTAAATTAGCAATGTTGCTAGAATAGCATTAAAATACAAATGAAGACTCCTTTTCTTGCCGTGGTTTCTAGCCAAGTGCGGTAGAATAAAGACATGTGCTCATGCACCTCCACGCCAATCGGAAAGCAATCGAGCACTCCAGGCAGACGGTAGAAATAACAATAATGCATGTAAATTATGCATCCACCGTCTAATAATTCATTATATTGAAATTATTTTCTGTAATATTACAAATTGTTGATAATATAACAGTTTCTGCTATTTACTGTAAAAAAATGCTTACTTCCGCACGTAAATCAAAACGACACTGAACCAAAACGCTATGTAAAAACCGACTATATATCACTTCAAAGACTGGTTATTTTCCACCAGCATTCAACTTTTCGCTACAGCTATATAGCAAGTACAATGAAAATGAGAAAAAACGTACCCAGAAAAGACAGTACAGACATTACAGAATTGTCACATTTGTAACCATCAGCAATAAAATGCAAAGATTTGTTCATTTCAACATTGATTATTTATTTGATTTCTAAAAATAGCATTTATACAAATCATTTTCTACTTCAAACATTTACCTTATACAATACATGCTTTGGCTTTATTTATTGTTATTATTTTGTAAAGCTCATCTTTTGCAGAAAAGAATAGGAAATATAATTAGTAAAGTATTTTCCATGATTATTAAAATTCTCTTTCTTGTTTTTATTCATGCCATTATCTTTAACATGGTTCACTCAATAAAGTTGCTCCATTTGCTTAAAACATTGGTAAAATATTGGCTGTAACGTATGTATGTGTATTTCTATCCAAAACTGTACCAAATGTATTAAAAGCATGGTCAGTGATGATAATGGCATAAATTTATTTATATTGATCTTACACATATTTGAAACAACTAGCTCTATCATCTACACACAAAAGAAAAGAAAGTAACAAAAACTGCAAGTAATAAAGCGTAATAAAGTTAAGCTTGTGCGCACTGTGTGTGTGTGTGTGTGTCCTGGAGAGATGGGACAAACCATTTTTACTTTGTCCCATCCCGTCCCGGGGACCCGGAACCCCAAATCAAAACAACTAGTAAAAAAACAACTTCTACCTAAATAAAATGGCAACTAACGCTATCACACCGAGTGCCTACTCACACAGCCGCAGAGTCTGCTGGCATCGAAAGGTCCCCAATATTCCAAAAAACGTTATCTTACAAAATACAACAGCTTGGTCCAAATTGTCTTAAAAATTTATTGTTGATTAAATATTCATCGGCCGATTGTTTAATATTGTTTCATTGAGTTGCCGAGTCGCGGTAGATTAATGTGCCCTTCAGGTAAATAAAATTGAGTTGTATATGTTCTGTACAAATAAAATTTACTTTCTCGGTTCTTTTGTATCGTTACGTATCGATAAAATCTTAAATTCAATTAACAAACAAAAATTGCAGTTAGCAGTTTGCAATGAAGTTTTTTTTTTTTATCTGGCCCGGGTTTTACAACACGATTACAGAAAGTTTAGCGATATCAAAGTTAATGAAAGCGATCAGGCAGGAGTGAAAGAGACAGTTTAAAGTACGTATGTTTTTCTTTTGTGAGATCCACGTGTTCGTGGACTTTTTTTTGTAAAGTGTTATGAGTTTATTTTTAGTTATTGAATACTTTGAATGTTTCATTTTAATGACTTTTAGATAACACCAATACTTTAAATATTATAGTAGAAATTTAACTAGTTCCGACTAGATGTATACGATCCAAAATTATCGATTATAAATAATTATTCAATTTCATTTACAAGTTTTTATAATTCAATAAATCCGTTTCGAGTCCGTTAGTGTAGTGGTAACCAATCTGGTATTCACCAAAATCGCATCAGGACCATCTCACCCAAGAATAGAATGGCCACGGCTATAGCCGACTATAGCCTTGGTGGTATGAATGAAGCATAGTATGGCAGGCATGACATCGTAGGTCGTATAGAGAGAGAGAGAGAGAGAGATAGTCAGAAAGGATGACAATGGTACTACTACTGCTAATCGTATGCCGATAATCGCCACCGTGTCGTATTTGCATTTTCCACATCCACGCGCTCAACTTTAACGTCCGGAGGAGCGAAATTTAAATATAAAGCTCGCACATTGTGATTCCCCGAGCGCTGCTCCTGTCACTCACCGGGCGTTCCCCGGGGGCGACCATATTCCTCGGGGATATGCTGCCATACGTTTCTTTTTAACGCTACTCAAGGATTCCCTTCCAATCAACCTTCCTTTTTTTGAAGCTATACTTTTTCACTTCCACCTTTTTTACTAGTGTGTCACATTGCCCGATTAAGAGTGCGACGACGACGACGACGACGACGACGAGGAGGGCGAGGACGACGACTAGAAAGTGTCACTCGCATACAGTTCAAGTTTGTGAGCATTACACAGCGCCGGCAAAAGGATGGCGGGACGCGACATGGAAGCGAGCGTGTGCGGAACGGTCGCCAATGTATGCCCGGTTCGGCAGGATAACGTTACCATTGTTATTTAAATTATTCTCCCAGCCCCGTCCGGGGAGGGAATCTTTTTGTAATGTATATCACGCCAGCACCAACCACCGGTACCGGGCGCACACGGCACTTCACCTATAGGTGGTCAACCGATAGACACAAAGCAGCTGGATTAAGCGGGGGCTCCGGAGCGAGCACGGCGAGGCAGCCCGCAAACCGAAGCGAAGAAAGCACGGCACAGCACAGCCCGAATTACTAAACCTATACATTTCAAAACCCTCTAGCACCCTTGAAGCAGGATGCCAGGGTCAGCTACCGTACTTATGTGTGTTTTGTCATTTTGTTCTCACTCTGTGTTTTTTTTCTCCTGTCGTTGGTTTGCTCACGTGCATGCGAAACCGGAAACAGTATACGACGAATTTATTTTCTACTGCACCGACTCGCTCTAGAGGGTCAGCCGGGGTGCGATGCTGCTGCTGCTGCCGGTGAATGCTTTTCGCTATTCGATTGGGAAAAGATTTATTTTCCACCCACCACCCACCACTGCCCTCGCCACCTCATCTGCTCTGTGCGGTGCCATCTTCCCGGATCGTTTCCGTTATTTTTCCTTTCAATTTACTGACATTTCCTGAGGACACTTCCTACTTTTTTTTTGGCTTTATGGCCTTGACTGCTGTGCCATTTCTGCCTCGGCGCACGTTGTGGCCGACCGATGAGATGAGAAGCATTCACTCCGCCATTTAAATAGAAGATATTTCGGGTATAGAATTACAGCGCTCGTGAGCACCTGAGGGCTAAAGCGAGTGAGAGAAATGTGTGTATGAAGAGAGAGAGAGAGAGAGAGA
>KZ071260.1:128927-139971 GCA_002091845.1 Anopheles cracens | reverse complement strand
CACCCCTCCCAAGTCAACAACTCATTAAAACTAACGACGACTCTTTATGTAATTCAATTGTGAAGCCTCGCTGACTCTCTGTGTATCTCCACAATTAAAAGCTCATCCATTCTGCTAGATTAAACACTATTTTCCACCCCAAACAGACGGTTTTCCGCGTAGCACGGCTTTCGACCCCTGACTCGGAGGGATCTCAGAACGGTTCCAGATCAACATCATCCACCGAGAAGAAAGGTGAAAAAACCCCTGTGTTGAGAGGGTTGCGAAACTCCAACACCATGTAAAACACCATTAGAACGGACGGGGTGGTTGGTTAAAAATTAACTAATTATCATGTTTAAAGTTATTCGCGCGAAGCGCGCCGAGTACACACGCTCCACGTCAGCACCGTAACAGGGCCCGAAATTCACTTAACGGACCTTCGTCCGCGGGCGCGAGAATCGCGCAAACGTTAGCGGATTTTTTGCACTGATAGCAGGGTGGAGCTGGGTGATGAGGCTCGAGCTGTGGCTCGTGTCGTTTCGCAAAACCAGGTGCACACCGGTTCCGTTTTTTTTTGTTTGCTACTCTCCTGCGAAGGACGATGGCTGACGCTAGCATTTTTAATAATGTAAATTTTGTAAAGCGTCAGCTAAATTCGGTTTTGCTCCCCCTGGTGCCCCATTTCAGTGAACCATTTGCCATTCCGGGTGCTCTATTTCTGTTGGCGATGCTTTCACCGGGCGTGGCTTTTTTACTTTCCTTTCTTTCTAGTTTTTTCAACACTCTGTATGTGTTTTATCCACCCCGCTAGAATCGTTTCCTTTTTTTGCGATTTATTTTATTCCTTTCACACCGTGGAATTTGCGTAGAAGATTTTTTTTTGCTGCGAAAAACTGAAGGCACCATAAAAGACTTGATGATTATGAAATCAAATTATGGTCGATGAGTGCGGTAGAACGAGGAAGGATCAAACAAATAATATTTTATTACAAGTTACTTCGAGTAAAGCGACGGTATCACATTTATGTAGACGTAAGATTAAAAATGAGATTCAACAATTCCGTACAATTTTTGTACAAAAACATATGACAAACAGTTTGAACGAATCAGTCGCATACTTTAATAAACAGAAGTTTCAAACAACCAATTTTGAAAATTAGTAAACAAGTTGACATTTCAAAGACATTTTTGAACTGAGCACTTTTTACTCTATCTGTTTGACCTTATTTTAGGTAACTTCAAATTACTTTATACCCAGATATTAATAATTGTAATGAACTTCTTGGATGTTTCAAGCAGATAACCATAAAATTTAAGTCTTCCCGCATCTCTTTGCGCTCTGAAATTCAGTCACCATATTCCGCCTTAAACCATCGTTCCTTCTCAATCAACATCAGAACCAAAGAAACCCCGCTCGAGGTCAATCTGGTTGGAGTGTCATTATAAAACCGGAACCCCTTTCACGCCGGGCCTGAAGAGAGGCTGAAAAAAGTCCACCAGGTGTAACTTACACACCGCATTGCTCGACAGCAGCAGCAGCACCAGCAACTACTCACCCCCACCGGGACTCCGCAACTCTCAAAAGCGGCAGTGCGAAAGTTTCACCAGCTGTCGAAGGACAGGATATCTTGCGTCGCACCGCAGCAGTCGCTTACCCCGCGCCCGCTACACGGCCGAAATGGCCGACGAGCGCGAGAAAGTAGGAACACTCCGAACGCTAACGCTTTTAATTCCGTACTTCCCGGTCCACCCCCGCGGGGTGGAAAAAGTGCCTGGGTTTCCGTTTTCCGCAAACGTTTCAACTTTTTAATTGCGCTTTTCGAATAAGCGCTGCGTGAGCGCTCCGTTTTCTGCCCGGTTTCGATAAAAAAGAGTAGTCCAGTGGCACCTACGTAGGAGCCTTGAACTGGTTCTCATTACTGAAATGAAGAAAGAGGCAGAGAGAGTAAAAGAGAGAACGAAAGAGAGTGACGAAGCCTCAAGGGGTTTCGACAAGGAAAACAATGTTCACCCCTTCATTCTCGTGGGGAGAAATTCGTAAAAAAAAAACCGATGACCACGACCACCCCTATTGCGGAAGGAAAACTCGTGGTCAAACCGCAGGGATTAGCATGCCACGGGGGAGCATATTTTTATCAGCCGTTTGTTTGGTTAGGGCGTGGAGCGTGGAGCAGCCAAACTTTGCCCCATAAAACTCGGCCACGGCGAGTCCTCCACGCCGTTAAGCACGGGAAGCGTGTGTTTCAGAAGAGGGAAACCCGTCCAAACTGAGTCCACTCGCGCACCCCTGTTGCGTTTTGCCGAGGTGTGTGTGTGTGTATGTGTGCGTGTAGAGGAGGAAAAGTTTCGCTTTTAAATGATAAGGAACTTTCTTTTTCGCCCGCCCGCTCCTGTACGTGGCGGCGTATTATTTCTGCATCACGAACAGTGGAGTTGACAAAAAAAGGCAAGAAAACAAAAGCCGCGTGCGTTTAGTTTACGCCACGATAACAAATTTCACGCAATTTTATGCCCACCGTACCGTGCTGTTTTTTAGTGCGGTAGCAGATAAGAGCCGCACGGTGGGCTCACGGTTTAGCTAAATTTGCCAATTCACGTTTCCTTCGGAGCGGATTCGACTGCGCGGTCGAGGTGGAATGGAATGGACGATCGCCATTACCGTTTTGGGAACTTTTTCCACGGAATTCTCTTATCGGGGGTGAAGCATCTACTGGCGCTGCTGGTGTGCCAATCTGTCTCGCACGCACACGCCGCCACTTGAGCGTAATTGTTGCTTTGTTCTTCGCCTAGAATCCGGCGGGTTCTAGGAGAAGTCCTTACGCCGTTTTTCTCACCTCGAGGGTGTACTTGATGGCGTTATTTAAACTTTGCCATCGATATCGGGGAGGGGCCGTTGGTTACAAGTCGAGTCGAATCGAGAGAGAGAGAGAGAGAGAGACAGAGAGCAAGAGCTGAAGTTAAATTACAGTGTTGAGCAAAGCATAAACTAATTTGTGAATAAGAAGAAATACTCTGGAATCATCAAAGTAAACAAAGAAATACGCAAATATAGTTCAAATACAGTGTTTTTAATGTAATGAGCCATGCGAATAGACTATTTTCCGATGAATTTATCGTATATGCGCCTGAAAGTATGCAATCTTTAAAGTTGTTATTCGTTTGTTTATTCACTTCAGCGAATACTTTCTTCAGGAATGAAGTTATCGGAAAGAAAATTAAAAACTTCTTCTTGTTCTTTCTGCTTCTTGTTCTTGTTCTTTCTTCTTCTTCTTCTTATAGTAAAATGTAATCTGTGAAATGTTTTATAATCTGCTTCAGTCATTTTTCGTAAGAATAAAAAAAAATCCATAAACATATGTATTTTTTGTATATTCTGCAAATCTTGTACCTCACACTGTACAAATAAATAAAAACCTATATTACTCTCATCGAACCGGGGTAGGGATCTGGCGTCTTAACATTATAAACGACC
This sequence comes from Anopheles cracens, assembly GCA_002091845.1. NCBI lineage: Eukaryota > Metazoa > Arthropoda > Insecta > Diptera > Culicidae > Anopheles > Anopheles cracens. The sequence continues at coordinate 136,517 of KZ071260.1, read as the reverse complement.
TGCTCATTTCCTACGCCGAACTTGCGAGCGAACCAAACCTGGCGAATATCGTAAGCCACCTCCCGAAAAAACTCTGTTTATTCGAAGAACATGGAAGCGGGAAAATTATCGGTACGCTTTTCCCCCCATGTAAAAACGCACCCATAGAAGAGAAGAGAAAAAAATATCGTCCTTAACGGTCCCGATGATCGAAGGTGGTAGCGAACGGTAGCGCCCAGCTAACAATGATAATGTTGTTTTGATATCCGCCGTGCGCGCTCGCCCGCACCCGGACACACTTGACAAATCGGTCAAAGCCGATCCGCATCCGGCGTGCCTTGGTCGTGGTGGGAAATGGAATTCCAAGTAGGTGCGATTAATTTCCCTCGTCCCGATCACGGTGGTGTGTGTGTGTGCATCGTGCACGAATTAATTTGTGGTGACGTCATGGAGAGCTCGCCTCTAGTCCGTTGGTAATTTTGGCGAGTGACTCACGAAAAAGTTGAACTCACCGAACGTTGGCGCACCAAAAACATTTTCGTAACATTCCAAACGTACGGCGTCGAGTCGCTGCCGGTGGCACTCGGCTTTCCTCACCGCTAAACGGTCAAATTGTTTTACATCGTGCTAAATCCACGACTCCACAGGTTCCGCCGCGTTCTTGGAAATTCAGAAATTCATTCATCAAGCCAGCGCGTCGTACAATTGGGAGTCTGCTGGTTCTGCCAAATTTCTGCACCGTACGGGAAACTTTCCGCACAGTAAACTTCTCCCGCTCGCACGCTCCAAAAATATCCCAATCCACATCATCTAACACGGGCGCGGCCCGGGGTTCGTCTGACAGTTTTGCGAGGGATAAAACTTTACCCAAAAGCAGCCGCTCGCCGCGTGTGTGTGCAACGGCGCTCCCGGGCCAGCATTTCGTACTCGTAGGGAGGAATTAATTTGTTTATTTGTGTAATATTTATGATACAATCATAACAACAATCATTTGCACGTATGCGAAACCCGACTTCCAGCTCAAAACTACAACCCCACGTCGTAGTCTTGCCGTTGGAAATGGATTTCCACCGAAAACTTCTTGGGTCCTGGGCGGGATTACTAACCCATCCGGCCGTACGGAGGACCACCCGAGGCCGAAACGGAAAAGGTCGGCTGTGAACTTTCGGCTGCTCGCATATTCACGCCGGCAACGTACCCGGAACAATCTGCAAAAGAAGCAGAACGCTGCACTCAACTCCGCCTCAACTCGCCGGCAGCAGCAGCAGCAGCAGCATCATCATCATGGGGCCGACGTTTCTGACGTTTCGTGTAAGACTAGCAGGCGAGAGGGGGAGCAAATCATAATCAGATTACGCGATACATATGCTGCGAACCGGACGAAACATCCTCCCACCCCTGAGACGGACCTTAAATGATCCGATCAACGGATTACAAATTATGGAGCGGTGGAGGGAAATTAAGAATTTTCTTCCACGGCACTGGCGCCGAAAATTTCACTCGCAGCTCGGCCAAACTCGGTGCTGGGAGAAATTAGTGCTCACTGGTCGGTGCGCTTTGTTTTGGGCCTGTGCATGCAGAAATACCTTTGCCGGGGTGATCGTTATAACGCCCCGCAGGCAGGCACGGGTTCAAGATAGGCCAACGAGGCACGAGTTTTGAGCAAGGAAGCAGAACCATCCAACTTCTTGACAGGTCAGGTATTAAAATAAATATATCACGTGATGCCCTTTCTGAGATGAGAACCCCTCGGCGGGTTGGCATAAGTTTGTATCATCTCATGTGTTAGATCAGTCAGTCGTAAAATCGCATCTATTAAATATTTCACGTAAAGATTTTTCGTTAAATCTGTCTGTCATCCGTGACTTCAAAGCAACAGACTGAGAATTGGTTCAATGAAAGTTGCTAGATCTGTGCCTGGTTTGTTCTGATACGTTTTCATATAAATATGTTATTTATATGAATATCTTATTTTAAAGTTAGTTTATGCTCAATATGATCGCTGATGATATGAAGTGTGTTTATAGTTTATATATGATTTGCTCCGTTTTATAGGAAGTTTGAATTTATAGCTCGCTAATTGCTAGTACACTCTTCTATTACTATGCTTTTATGGGAATATAAGCTATAAAAATAGAACAAAATAATTCAAAAAGGATTTGTGAAACTATGCTGTGTTTATTTTGAGGCTGCTAAGTTTAACTAAGTGAATTTAATAGTTCATTCTTATTTACTAAAACCGATTTACTAAAAGCGATTAATCATCACATCTCAAACATAAGGATACCATAGGAAACCATAAATAAACATTTACCAATGATTAAATAAAGCGTGAAAATTATAATTTTTCATTGATTCGCTGTAACATTCTGATGCAGAAGCCCCTCAGCAAAGTAACACAATCCATCATACTACTCTTTGTCCTTGACTCTTCAATATTTGACCAATTATGACGTCTTGGCTTGCTATGGGCACTCTCTGGAGCGACAATTCGCAAAGGAGCGCATTGAACAACGCAATTGATATCAGAAGATTACGCTTTGGGCGGTTCATATGATCTTCAGTGGAACCCGAAGAGGCTTATCGACCAATAACTGTTTATAGCAGCAATTTCTCTTGCTTCACCTTTGGTTGCTATAAACGTGGGACACTGACGCTGATAAACTGACACTGAAGATTGTTCTTTATGGCAGGTGAACGGTAAGTGAAAGTTCAAACGCGACACCACGCTCATGTTTGCTATCTTCCGGAATGAATGAGCAGTTTTGGGCGTTCGATTCACTGAACAGCTAGCAGCTTTTTCATGTCCGCAGATCAGCAGCACTCATTTTCCACTGCTATCTTATCGTTTTATTACCTATTTACAATGAATCTACCATTGATTGCGAGCGCACAAGTATCGTGTTAAGTTGCAATGCTCAACAACTCATCATCACTCATTTTCGATGGCATTTAAACGTCAACAGCAACTCGATGGAGACCACGATTTCCATTTAAAGCACGCTCGAAACACTCCATTGCATAACGCACGGCAGAGGGGCAATAAAAAAACCGAAACATGCCCTTTACTGAATAGAATCACCATGTGCAGTGAACGAAGGAAAAATCAATCTCACTCTCTGCAACGCGCCGCCACCACCATCACCACCATTATTGTAACAAACAAACATTGAAGTTCGCCCCGTGGACCCCGCGGGGCATAGCAGGCGCGCATTTATTGTTCGTGCCACCCCAACGTGTGTTCGTTCGTCCTGCAGCAGGGCCGCTGGAACGCAAACCGACCCATTGGCTGGGTGGCATTGAGGCCGGAATTAATTGGAGGTCACGGTGCGAAGAAGCGAGGAAGTGTTCCATTTCTAAATCGTTCCGAACGGTGCACGCCGCCCGAAGACCGAAGCGTTCTGTTAGCGGGCGAACGCGTGCTCTCGCGGTGACGTAACTCCGACGCGAGAGGACCTAAATCTGGACCGGGGTATGAATGTGTGTGTGCGTTTTTTTTTGTTCGCTCGCCACCGTTGTTCATGCTCAATTTCAATTGTAAATGCAAAACTTTTCCGCTCGAGGTTATGATGTGTAAAATCTACCTTGCGCTGGGCGCAGCAGCGAGCAAGTGTTGGCAAGTTTTATGATGTTTTTTTTTCGTTGTTCGCCCTTATTGTGACTACCGGAGGAGCGTTTCGCTCACAGTCGATTGAGGCGCGGATTGTGTCAGTTTAGGAGTTCTTTTTTCTCGGTGGCTTCATGCTTGCCACTTTGGTGCACGGAAAAGTTTTGCAGTGAGTGATGACTTACACACCGCCTGTCACAAATGATTTCTATCAGCGTAAGAAACGATTTCGTTTTTTTGGAACAAATTGTATATGTTCTAGTTTGAAGAATGCTGGTAGCCTTTACAACGACCACTGCGTAGAAACGCGGCCCATTGTCCATTTCCCCATTGTCTTTCCAAAGAGCATCTCACACAAAGGCACACAAATGTATCTGTGCGATAATGTTGATGAATTATTTTGGTCCTTCGAGCCAGATTTAATACCTTAAACAGTATTACTCTCTCCAGGCTAACAAGTTAGGCACCACGCTAGACTCCTTTAACACCAAATTCAACTACTGTTCACATAACTCACCTGCAGATAGACATGTCCCTGGTCGATCCAGCCAACGGCGATGTCCGCTCCAACGAGTGTCCCATCGCGGGAGAACCCAACCCCCACGTACCCGAGCGTACGGGCCTGAATCTCGAACGTCACCTCCTGACTGCCGACACTCCACAGCAACCGATAGTTGGGATCGAAGTCCACCAGATGCTCCCACTGGGGCGGTGGTCCACCGGAGAAACTTGTGCACAAACCACACGACACCACCATCGCCAGCAGCAACCCCACCGTCGGCCACACTCGCCGACATCCTTTCGCACACACCACGGCCGACGTCATGTTTTGCACCGGTTGCTTGCTTTCCACTACCCTCGTATGTCACCGTTCACCACACTACACCACGACACACCTCTCCAGCTGAGTTCTGAAGGTACGGAACACTGCGCGATTGGATCCTTTCGCACTGCTACTGCTGCTGCTGCTACCTGAAGTCAACCGCGAGACGTCACCATCTGAAACGGAATGCAAGAGGAGTGATCAGTTTTTATAGAAACAATACCAACCCGTCACCATCGTATCGGCGTCCGCGAGCCCTAGCCCTCTTCGCTTTTATCTACATCATTAATTATGATGCAGTGGCCACAGCGTCTTCCCGTACTGTGTCTAGCGCAACTATGTTCGGGCGGCCTCACTCCCCGGCCCGGCAGCTGGAGGAGGCCGATTTGGGGCAGTGCCGGAGAAGTGTCACTTGTTATAAATTAGTCTTAATTTAATGTGGCCACATACAAACACACCGACGTGTGGCGACCGGGAGCTAGAGCACAGTGTGCGTGTGCGAGTGTCTGCTGATGGGCACGATACTTGTACGGCTGCAGCACAGTGCAGCCGCATTCGGAGGAGGAATGCTGACTGTTTTTAGTGTCACTAGACTTCGTGTGCATCGGACTTTCTTCGTGGAGTCAGAGACACACCGCGCGCCCGTGGTACTTTCTTTATTGGAAGTGCGCGATGCCAAGCGCAGAAGAACGGGTGATAAGACGGACGCTGACACATAAAATTAACTGTTGCCGTCGCCGTGATAAGAGAGCGTCGGGTGAAGAAGGAAGTCGGGATGGGCTGGGAGAGGCGCAATAGACAGCTGCTGCTGGTGGTAGTGGTGGTGCAAAATTAAGAAATTAATTTATTTTCCACAATAAAAACGCTGCACTTATGCGATGCTAGATGCGCTGCATCGCGGCGCTGTGATACCGGGTTGACAAATGAGGAATAGGTCATGGTGGTCTTGTTAGTTCTCCGGTTGTTCCGTGTAATGAGCGGAGTTTTATTGCAGGTAGTTTTGTTGGTTGCGCTGAGTTAAGGTTTGTTGGAAGTGTATGGCTTGAGTAAAGTCAGAAACGTTTGAATTACTCCATTGCTAGGAAGAACTGACTCATATTTCGCTATCCGGTTCGAAGGACCAAAAATTAAATTCGATATTTTCCACGGTGTTTTCCATGCAGTTAACTTTATACCATCGATGTTCTGATGAGTTGAATGTTAAAGTGAAGCAGCAGATACTTTGCATATGGTTGCAAGATATTATCGAGAAGAACCAGTATAGGAATCAAAGAACGGACGATTCTTTTCATCTTAAGCGATAGTATTATGTGACGAAAACTTGCAAAACATTGCGAGGAGTTGACCAAAGACGAAGCATCCAAGGGTTGTGTGAACAAAATGTTTCTCTTCAAAGCTTTCTGAAAAGAGATATTGTTCTATTCATATCTACACTTCATTGTGCTCTCTGCGTGCTTCAATAGACTAACCTACTTGTTTTTTATTATCTCGAACTTGACTTCTTCGTTCACCTTTCTCCGTTTCATTATAAATTGTAATGTCATGTTTTAATTTTTCTCCCTCCAACCCAACCTTTTGTCACAGCCAAAGAGTCCTCTTGATTTTGCAGCTGCTTGTTTGTGATTTATAACACAAAGATTATTTGCATTGTGCCGCTTGGTGAAGCTTTTTGTGCACTGTTGGCGCACAAGGAGGGAAAACAGAGCACACACACATTCTATTCAACCCTCGGGGGAGGGGTGGGAATGAAGGAAAAAAACCTCCCGTTCGTCGCCGCAACCGACAACACGGTTCCGGCTGCAGCTTTTGACTAAAAGCGGCACGGCAAGACACAAAAACAAACGCTTTTCCGCTTTTCCACGAAACCTTTTCATCATCTGCGAATCAAAAGCGGTGCCCGAAGATGCTTTCGACGCGTGGGCCGGTGAAAAAAGACCCCTGGAGGTGAGTGTGCATACACAGACACACACACCAGCACACACACGTACACCGGAGAATGGGGCCGGCGCACGGTTTTTCGACAATTACGAGTCAAAAAGCGTTTCCGGGTGCCGTTTTTTCCCTCTCCCGGGGTGCTTCACTTTCACGCACACCGAAAACAAAGCGTGATTTGCCCCTCCCACCACGCCGAAAAGTCTGCCTGTGGTGCCTGGCTCTTTACAAATTCAAATAATGTCCGCACGAGTGGTCCGAGCCGGGAGTGGTCCCGGTTTCTTGGCCCTTCTGCGCCGAACGGAGGCTTTTCCTGTGTGAGGATGAGCGAAAACAAAAACTACGAGTGCTCGGGAACTTGCCACACAAACACATACAAACGCGCAAAAGAGCCTGCGAATGCGAAGTCGATGAGATGGATAACGCCGCAGGCGAAACCTCACATCCTGCGCGGAGCGCAAATCTGCATGAAAGCTGACGAAACCATTATGAAGTGCCGGGTGGTGGTTAGCGCAAGGCTCAAGTGTTGGAGAGGTTACCTGCAGCACAGTTCGGTGCTGCTCGGTTTTCTTCGTGACACTTGACGGAGGACGCAGGACTTGACTACGCAAAAAATAGAAATACGAAAACGAGGTATCGGGAGTTCGCTTCTTGGATGATCTTGGAACGCGGCAGGAAGCATCGCAGCACAATAAATGATAGCCTGGAATGTGTCGTCGGAATGCCGGCCGAACTCTCGGCAACTGATGGAGTCAGCGATGTGCTCCAGTGTACACCAACACTCAGGGCGCAACAAAATGGTGTACCACAACTGCCACCACGGCAATAAAAGTGTGAATTCCAGTCATGCGTAAATCTGTAACTTGTTCCACTCGGTCTTCTTGACTCTCTCCAACAAACAACAACAAAAAAAAAACATCGCCCTACGGCCATATCTCTGCGCATAGCGTACTGTCCGGGGTGGGAACAAGTGCCTCCGGTGAGGCGGAAAGTATGTCATCTCGATGGATTCAATGAGCACGGCGGCATCTTCCGACCACGCGTGTGTCACGCGTGCGAATCCCATCAAATCCTGCCAGACCCCCCCAAAACGATGGCCCATTGTTATTCATAATGTCGTTTTTGATGAAAATCGTGCAAACCGCATTACTTCTGTGCGGCGGATGGAACGGGACGCTTATTCACCTCATCGAAATTGCTGACACTTGTGGACTCCGACCGACCGGAGGCCATCGCAAACAACGGCCGG